>BDDC01001214.1:9826-31071 GCA_001662425.1 Chlamydomonas sphaeroides
GACCATGTAAGGTCGGGGCAGTCGTGGCTGAGCCAGCCAACCGTTCCCGTGCCGCCTCTCAGCGCTGTCAATGCCCGGCCCCGGCCCCGGCCCTGGCTTGCCTTGTACACTCCGAACCGGTCCAGCAGCCCGTCCAGTCGTGTGAAGAGGTCGTTGAGGAATGACATGACCACCACGGGCCGCACCTCGTTGCACATGGGCGTGAAGCCCTGTGGGGACAGGGGCCATGACACGGGCGTGTCGGCCAGGGCAGTAGTCGTGTGGGCAAGCCGCGACAGCCCACCCGGGCGCTGGCTGCCTCGCAGGCCCGACGCACCTGGATGTCGCAGAACAGCACCGTGATGGCGCTGTGCGAGGTGGCCAGGTGCAGGAACGTGTCGCCCCGGATGGACGGAAGCGGCCGCTCCTCGCCGCCGCCGTCCACCAGCTCACCGACCGAGACGGGATCCCCCGGCTCCACGCGCTCCTCCGCGGGCGCGTCGGCAGGATTTGTCGCGGTGATCGCCATGTGCTGAATGACGTGGTGCGGGAAGATACCCTCCAGAAGCGTGTGCTCCGCCTCCATCACGCGGGCCAGCTGCCGCTCCGCGCGGATGCGGGCCGTTACGTCGCTCTGTGATTGAGAGCAGATACGCCATTACATGTCGGCAAGCATGAGGGAGCGCATGCCTTGGGCATCCTGTGCAGCAGCCTTAGCCAGGAGGCCCGGCGTCAAGGAGGAGCCCAGCAGGCGGTGGCCGCATGAGGAATGGGAATGGCGCGCACCACCGTTGCGACCCCTGGGCCTTCCCTGTCACAACGGGGGCCCTTGCGCCCTCTGGCGGCCCTTCCATCGCCCCCCGCCCCAGCCCTCTGGCCCCTCTCCCGGCCCACCTGCACCACCATCACCACGGGCCGCTGCAGCACCGGGTGCATGAAGCGAGACAGAGTCACCTCGTGCCACTGCGGCTCGCGCCAGCCCGGCGGGCCCTGGCAGTCCACCTCGACAGACGCCATCCCAACGCTGGGGCTGGGGTCGGGGGCCGCAGCAACGATCGCAAGCCCCGCCTCGCGTGGCGCGTGCGCGGCGGCATGTCCCGCGCCGGCTGCCCCACATGGCGCCGCTGCCGTGGGCATCTGCGGTGCCGCTCCTACTGCGCACGCCACGTGTAGCTCGAGGCTCGCCCCGCCTGGCGGCTGCAGGGACGCTGGGTCATCAGGGACACCTGCAGGGGCGGCCAGGGCATATGCTGTCGGTACGACGCCGCTGCCCCGATGTCAAGGGTGTGATGGGCCCCCCGACGACGACCGCCTCGACCTCGACATTTCCTTAGCAGGCAAAGCCTGCCGCCCTCACCAGCCGCCCGCACCCGACCCCGCCCGGCCGGCTCACCTCCGGGGTTGCTTGCCGCGTGCGGCGCCAGCCGTATGCCGCCGCCGCCGCTGCCGCCGCTTGGCGACAGCACCGCTGGCCGCGCAGCGGCTGCGGCTGCGGCACCGCCCGCACCGCCGTCGTTGCTGGCTCCAGCCGCGGCCTTGGCGTTGGCGCGCACTGGGGCGACGTCGACGGAGCGCCGCGCTGCAGCCGGCACCCTCGGGCGCTCGCAGTGCATGCCAAAGGTGAGGCTGGCTAGCAGGTCCACGCCGCCGTGCTGAGAGGCACGCGGGCTGGTGCGCCAGTGCTCGCCGCAGGGCGCCCGCGCTGCTGCCGAGGCGCCGCAGACGTCCGCTACGCTGGCCAGGAGCGTGCTGCTGGGGAGCCGGCTGCAGGCAGAGCCCAAGCTCTCGGGCGCAAGAAAGGTGCGCGACACGCCCCGCATACCGCCGCCGGCCGGCTCCAGGCCCGTGTCCAGGTCCTGGCGTTGGCCCCGGTCCGTGGCTGGCAGCGGCGGTAGGGCGCCCCCAGCGTCCTGCTGGTCAAGGTCCTCGTCGTCCTCTCCGTCACTGGCGAGAAGATCGCTCGTGCACACGCCGCGACAGCCGGTCAACTGGAGGTGGGAGCCTCCCAAAGCGGGGGAGCATCCCAAAGCCGACGACGCAGGGCCGTCAACGCCGCCCAAGACCCTGTCGGCGCCAGGGCCGTGGTGCAGCGGCCGCACGGCCTCCGGCCAGGCCGCCAGGCCCTCCAGCAGGCTCCGCACAGGGCTGCGGGCGGGTTGCTGCGCCTGCAGCGCCCCTACCCCGCCTCGGTCGCACGGGTACGTGGGCAGGAGGGACGGAGCCTGCGGCATTGCCCTCGCAACCAGGTTGGAGTCCGTCTGAACCCGCTGCACGCGACCACGCGCCGCGCCCATCAGCGCCCCGGCCCGGGACCGCGCTGCTACGGTGGCCGGCAATGACCCGGGCGACCGCGTGGCCGCCGTGCCGCAGCTGCCGTTGAGAGCAGCCCATACGTCGTCCGCAGCAAGCGTGGCGGCATCGTTGCCAGGGAGCAGCGAGTCGACGCCGCCGGCGCAGCTGGTGTAGGCTTGCCCTTCAAGCCCGTCGTTCGCCGCAGCGCCCGGGCTTGCGAGGGCGGCGGCGACGTCGTGCCGGGGCGCACACGCCAGCGGCTGCAGGGCCTGTGACGACAGCAGCAGCGCGGGGACGTCTCTGGGGCGCCGGCCGAGGTGGGGGCAGCGCTTCGGGGGCGGAGAGGGCGACATGCCGTAGCTGGTGGCGCAGGCGCTGACGCAGGCGCTTGCGGTCGCGTCGCGGCTGCGGGAGGCCGCACTGACCTGCCGGGGCGCATGGCGTGGTTGGGCCAGGGACAAAGGGTTGGGCAAGAGACAGCAACAGCAGCTGGGCGATGACGCATCGTGGGTCTAGTCGGGTATCGGTGCTACGCAGACGAGGTCCGAGTCATGCAGGTGCCCTACACACATGGTGGGCAGCCTTCCACAGCCGCCCTCTCTACCCACGCACCATGGCGATGTTGCGCAGCCGGCTCATGGCTCCGCCCACCACCTGGGAACGCCCTAGGGGCTCATCTGCGGCTGCGCCCTCCGCCCCTTGACACTGCACCAGCCTCCCTCTCCCGTCCCTCCCTCCTACCATGGCGATGTTGAGCAGCCGACTCATGGCGCTCGTGCCCGTCACGCCGCCGGAGGCCTGACGCGTGGAGCCCGGGCCGGAGGGGCGCATTGCCAGTTGGCCGGTCGAGCAAGGCTGCAGCGGGCTGTGATGTAGACTGGCGCTGCTGCTGCGTGCCGCGCCGAGGATGCTGCCAAGCTGTGGTGTAGACAGCTCGACCCGCAGCGGCCGGCCGCACCCGAGCTGCTGCATCGAGAGCAGCTCAGAAGGCGGCCGCAGGCCGCCCGACGCGCTGGCGCTAGTGCTCACGCCGGCCACTGTATGCTCCCCAGCGCCTTCCGCCCCCGTTTCTGGGGTGTGCTGGCCCGGCGGCGGCCTCGACGTCTGCAGCTGCATTGCCAGCAGCACGTGGGCTGCGCTGTCAGCCGCTGCGCTGCTGCCGGTTGCGGCGTGGCTGTGCTGCTGGCTGAACTGACGGCTGCTGTCGCCGCCGGCGCCAGGGCCGGTTGAGCTTGGCGCCTGCGTCGTCAGCATTGGATTCCACGCCAACCCAGCGATGGAGCTGGACGGTGTCTGGTCGAAGTCGCAGTGCGACACGGCGCTGGCCAGGGGTGAGACATGGAGGGAGCCGTAGTCGAGCGTCGTGCACATGGGCACGGCGGCCACGCTGGAGAAGCGCCCCGGCGGCCTCCTGCGCCGCGGCTGCGGCCGGCTCAGCAGCGTGGACCAGGCCGAGGTGGTCAGACCGGCCAGCATCGCGTCCAGCTGCTGCTGCTGCGGCTGCTGTTGCGGCTGCTGCGGCTGTTGCGGCGGTGAGGAAGAAGCGGCCGGTCCGCCGGCCGACCGCGGCGCAGCGGCCGCCTCCGCAAGGCCGCTGATGTCTAACGAGGGTCGCTCGTCCGGCGAGGCGCACGCCGGCTTGGCCGTGGAGCGTCGGGGCTCTGAGGAGCCTGAGGGGCCGGCAAGGCAGGCAGCGCCGGAGCTCGTGCGCGAGACGCCGCCAACCATGTCACCGACGGCAGCCGACCCGCGCCAAGTGATCGCCGTCGAGTCACGCCCGCTGGCGTGGCCGTGGCCGCCAGACGGCGTGGTAGGGCGGCCGCCGGGCTGGCAGTCGCTGACGGCGCTGGAGCTGAGCACTGGGGCGGGGGCTTGGCCGTGCAGCGCGCGATCGCAGAAGTCGCCGGCTACGGCTGCGCCTTCGCGGGGCTGATGCGCGCAGCTGGAGGCACCGGCGGTGGATAGGCTGCACACACAGGCCAAGCACATATGCTGCTCCGGCAATGCGTTGGTTGTGTCGATGGGGTAAAAGCTGGTGAAAGGCGAGCACGGCTGCTGCTGCTGCACATCAGCCGACCTCGCTGCGACGGTGAGCGCCGGGTCGGCGAGTGCCGTCTGCTGCTGCTCAGCCGGGGGGCTGGCTACCGGCGGCGTGACTTGTAGAAGCCCTGCAAGGCGGAGGCAGGGCGGCATGGGTCCCTTGGCAAATATTGTAGCGCATTGGTGCAGCTACGAGTTGCACTGCGTGGCCGCCACGGTGCGCGTTGGGCAGTGGAGCCAAGACGTAGGTTGCGGCTGCGCAGCGCGGTGGGCTGCGCAGCGCGGAGAATGCGGCATCACTCACCGCGCCACTGCCCACACGCCTCAAGCTCAGCCAGCACGTCTGTCATGGCGCCCTCCTCGGACAATTGAAAGAGGTCGGACAGCAAGTCCTGCGTGCCATCCAGGCTGCCCCAGAAGCCCACCGCTGTCGGGTTTTGCATATGCATGGAAGTATGGAATTGTCTGTAAGCAGGCAAGCGGCCCCAGCACGCCCGCCGCAAGGCCGAGACATTACAGGTGCCTGGTGTGCGCACCGACGTGCTTTCGAGTTACCTGCGGGGTTCTGCAGGAGGACGCCACCCAGTCTGCCGGGCGCCAAGTCCGCCAGCGAAACTGGGTATGGCATGTAAGCGAGAAGGTTTAGAGTGGCCACAGCATCTCCTTGGTCGTGGTGTGTCGTTGACGATGCCTGCTGGACCACGGCGGCAGTGGGCAGCCGCGCTGTCGGAGATAGACATGAGGCCGCGGTGACAAGTAGAACGCGCGGCCCGGCGCTGCCAACAGAAGCTCCTCCGACTGCCTCATCAAAGGTGTCACACGAGCCTGTTGAAGACGGGCGAGGCAGTCAAGGGTGTGCGACCGAGTCGCTTGCAGGTTAATATCGGCTTCATATCTGTCTCACCAGAAGCGTCACCGCGCCTTGAGCCCAACGCCTTTGTGCGTCTCCCAAGCTTCGGTAGCCCGCACAGCCACATCAGGCGGCGGCTGCACCCGTTTGGGCACTTACAATCGCTTTATGTCTCAAGCTCGTAGCTGGTGTTGCAGTTATGTGTAGTTGACAACGTCGTGTCGCGCATATAGGTAAACGCACGCGGCGACACTCGAAGAACGAGTTCACACTCAATCGCGACGGACGACATTGACGACCTTTTACACTTTCCACCATCTTTCAGATCAACACGCGGCAGTGCAGCAGGGGCAAACGGGTGTCCAATGGTCGAAGCAAGCGCTAGGATAAGCCGCCCACCAGCGAAAGCACTCGATACGCTGACGTACTGGTGCCTGTCGCACCAGCGACTGCGGTCCGACAGGAGAGCCTTCTACAACCGCTGCACCTGACGCAGAGGAAGCTTCTCCCCAAGCCTAACTCTCACTGGCCGCCGCTGCCGCTGCCGCCCTCGCCGCCATGCGCGCCTCTATCCGCTCGCGGGCTGTCAAAGGCCTAGCGACACCGCCGGCGGTCCCTCCCTCGCCGGCGGCGCTGGGCCCCGCGCTGACGGCTGCAGCACCAGTCGCGGTTCCTGCCCGGCCGCCCAAGAGCGCGCCGGGCTCCTCGTCGCTGTCGTCCCCCTGCGGGACACGAGCGGCCGCCGTCACACAGCGCCGGGTTAGGAAGTCAACAGCCGCCATACCGGCACTCTGGCGCGACGCCACCGGACACTGCGACCCAGGAACCATGGACGGCTGCCGGCTGCTGGCTCATGCAGCCTCAGCTGCTGCTTTCACCACAGCGCAGGCAACGTGAGCCCCGACCCAAGCACCCCAGAACCCGCGCGAGCTCACCTTGAGCGCCAACAGCCGAGCGCGCCGCTCCGCCGCCGACAGCCGGGCCGCCGCCGCCTCCTGCGCTGCCGCTCCCGCCCGTGCTGTCGCTTGCCCACCGCTGGCAGGCCAAGCTGGCGGCCCGCGGTCCCCGACCGCGACCGCCCCTGCCGTGGAGGCCGGTGCGACCACGTCTTCCGAGTCCGCCGGGCTAGGCCGCGGCCGCCGCAGCCGTGACGCCGCGGCAGGTCGAGGCCCGTCTTCGTCGTCGCTGAGCACGACTCCGAACCGATTGGGCCGACGACCAGGCGGGACAGGCTCGGCCCCTCGGTCCTCGGCCGCAGGCTCAGGTGACGGCCCGCCGCGCCGCGCCGTGCGAGCCACGCGTGGGCTGGGCGGCTCGTCGGCCGGGGCTGCTGCGGGGCGTTGCCGGCTCCGTGGCGGTGGTGACGGCTCCGGCGAGGGCTGCGGTGGCGAAGGGCGCTCCGCCTCCAGGCTTGGCAAGGCGGCCTGCTGCCGGCGATCGCGCCGCTGCCTGGCGCCCTCAACCGGGGCCGCCCTCTCCGGTGAGGAGGAGCCGGCGCCGGGGCCAAACGCCCGTCGGCTCGCTGCTGGAGTTTGCTCGGCCTCCGGCTCCGGCTCCCGCAAGCGCCCCCCGCGGAGGGCGGAGCGGCTGCGGCCTTCCTGCGCAACGGCTGGGATGGGCTCGGCCTCCGGCTCCGGCTCGCGCAACCGCCCCCCGCGGAGGGCGGAGCGGCTGCGGCCTTCCTGCGCAACGGCCGGGACAGGCTCGGCCTCGGGCTCCGGCTCACGCGACCGCCCCCTGCGGAGGGCGGCGCGGCTGCGGCCTTCCTGCGCAACGGCCGGGACAGGCTCGGCCTCGGGCTCCGGCTCATGCGACCGCCCACCGCCACGAGCGGTCGAGCGGCTCCGGCCCTCCCGTGCCGCCCGCTCCTCCGGCTCCGGCCGCAGCTCGTCGTCTGCCTTCCGGGGCGGGTCCTGCTGCCGCCGAGCGCCTCGCTCGCCCTCGTCCACGCGAGCAGAGCCGCCCGCACGGCGCTCGCCGCGCGGGTCGCCCGGCTCCTCAGCGTCCTGCCGCCGGCTGCGTATGGCCCTCGCAGCGCCGGCGTCCTCGTCTGCCGCCGCTCGCTCAGACGCGCCGCGCGCGGGAGCCCGCCGCAAGCGGTCGCGACCGTCCTCGCCAGCGGCTTCGCCGCGCTGAGGCCTTGCGCTGCCCTCAGCCCGGCGGTCCCGCCCGGGCTCGGCTGTGTCGGCCTCGTCCCAGCCCCCGCCCTGCTCCAGCGCGCGGCGACTGCCGCGTTGGCCCCTCGAGGGGCTTGCTGCGTCCGCAGCAGGCCGCTCAGGCCCCAGCTCGTCCGCGGCAGGGCTCGCGCCGGGCGCCTCTCTGTCCTGGCGGCGTCGGACCGGTGCCGCAGCTGCCTCGGTCGCGTCCGGCCAGCCGTCGTCCTCGGCGGCAGGTCGCCGGCCCCGACCACGGGATGGCCCCCGGCCGTCGGAGAGATCGACGGCAGGGCGCTCCGCCTCCACCGGCTCTGCCCTGGGACGCCGTGGCTTGGGGCTGGGCGCCGCCGGCGGCGGCTCATCGGCCTTGTCCCGCCGGCGCCGATTCCGCCCGCCCTCGCCCTCCCCGACCGCGGCTTGCGTATTGTCTGGGACGTCCTCAACCTCGTCATAGCGGGCGGTGGACGTGTGCGGCCTGCCCTTCTCTGGCGGAGAGCGAGCGCTCATCGCCCGGCCGCTAGCAGCAAGAGCAACAGGTTGGCGCGACGCCTCCGCCTCCGCCTCGGCCTCGGCCTCCCGCTGCAGCCGCGCCGCGTCCCGTCGGCGAGCGGCACGAGCCGTCTCAGCCCGCTCCGCCTCCGCTTGTTCCCGCGCCTCGCGCTCCGCCGCCTCGCGCTCCCTGGCCTCGGCTGCCTCGGCCTCCTGCTTGCGCAGGCGTCCGCCCTCCGCCTCCGCCTCGCGCTCCTGCGACTCCCACTCGCGGCGCCGCTCGGTCTCCTGCCTCCGCTCGCGGCCGCGCCGCTCCTGCTCTGCCTCCAGCTCGGCCCGGATGCGCTCCACCACACCGGACGAGTGCTGCGACAGGAGCCGCTCCAGCCGCGGCGCCTGCTGGGCGGCAGGCGGCTCTAGCGCCTCGGGCGGCGGCGGAGGCAGCGTGGCGAGCAGCGCTTGCAGCGGCGCGAGGTACGGCAGCAGCAGTTCAGGAGGGGCCACGGGGCCCGCGACGCCGGCCAGCGCATTGAGAGCGTCCTGCGGGCAGCCAGGGCCCCGGAAGCGGCAACGGACATTACTAGGCACAGAGCATGGTCTGGGGTATGATGTCGGTGCCAGGCAAGAGCGGCAGGGCCGTCGCGCTGTGGCGGCATCAATAGGATTTTAGCCTTGAGCAGAAGACACCCCGGCTGGGAAGCGGCCGTGGGGTGATGCCAATCCCGCTGGTAACGGCCCCGCCACGTCACTCGGCAAGCCCGCTGTCCTAGCGCCCACCCACCTGCATGTCAACCTCTGCAAACGAGCGCAGCGCCGCCTCGGCCCGCGCGCCGTAGCCGGCCAGCTGCGAGTCACGGCCCGCGGCCACGAAGCTGCCGCCGCCCGCCGCCGCCGGCCCGGTAACCACCTGCCCTGCTGACGCGCCGCTGCCCTTTAGGCGCGTCAGTGAGGCCGTCACCTGCAGCCGCACAGCAGCAACAGCCCACGGGTCACACATCCAAACGCCGAGCAAAGCACGCTGCGTCTCTGTTTGTTCGCCGTGTGGCCATGGTATGGGTGTCCGGTGCGTGAACGCCAGGCGGGCTGGGTCCCCTCCCTCGCCCGCCTGCCTGCTCGACCACCGCGCCGAACGTCGCCAGCGACCCCTGCCGCAGCAGCGCCACCGCCTGCCTGCTGCCCAGCGGCGCCAGGCCCTCCGCCAGGCTGCGCAGCTCTGCACGTGACAGGCGGGGGAGGGGGCGGCGGTGGGGTGACAGGTGACGGCTGTGTTCATGGGCCACGAGTGCCGGCACTACGACGCATGGCGAGTCGATAGGGTGGTAGGGCGCCTGCGTTTCAACGCCTTAAAGCCAGATTGGTGGGGGCGGCCGGCAGGCCTAGCCGAAGAACGGGGGGCGGGGGTTACGCCCTTTTCCCCATTCCGGATGGGGCCACCTTGTCACGCGGGGTCTAAGACAGTGCAAGAAGCGTTACGAATCTTGTCTCCAATCCGCTTTGTTGTGTACGGGGTACTTGCGAGTGCGGGGTATTTACGAGGCGCTACTCACCGGGCAGCAGCAGCGGCAGGCAGGACAGGCCCGCGGGCGCGGCCGACTCGGGCGCCACAGGCGCGGTTGAGGGCAGCAGCGAGGCCAGGTGCGCCTGCGGTGACCCGGAGTGGGGCCCGGGGGGCGGGGTATTGAGGGTTTGCCAGAGGCAGCAGCCTGGATATCGGCAGCTGACAGGGTAACAAAGCACACGGGGCGTGGTGCAGCCTACGGCCGCGCCCCGCCGCCACCACGGCCAGGGGAGGGGCCGACCTGCACGGCAGCCAGGGCGCCGCCGCCGTTCGCCGCGGGCTCGGCGAGCGCCGCAGCCAGAGGGCCGCCGCTCCTGGCCACAGCGCGCAGCGCCGCGTTGGTTGCATCCAGGGTGGTGGCTGCGGAGGCCTCCTCACGCAGCCGCGCCAGGTGTCGTCCCACGATGGCTGTGAGCAGGGGGCAGGGGCCCGTGGTGGCAGCCATGGGTTTGCCCCAAGTCAAATGCGCATCGTGTTGGCGTGGCACGACCGGGCAGGGCGGGGCGGCCTGGGCCTCGGCGACGGCCACGTTTTGGTCCGAGGCTGCGGACAACCCAACACCGATCAATGCGCGCCGTGCTGGAGCCGCCCGCCGCCCGCTGCCCGGCCCCGCGACCCGGAGCCCGGCTGCTGCGACCGCTGCCCGCACTCGCCGCCCCCCAATGCGCTGCCCTCCGCCCCTGCCCCGCCCCGCCGCACCCTCCACCGAGGGCCACAGCTCCTCCGCGAACACGCTTCCCAGCGCCAGCCCGTGGCTCAGCTCCAGCGCGGAGCAGAAGACCGCCGCCAGCCCCGCACACAGCAGCGCGCCCGCCGACACGCCCGTAGCCACGAAGGGCGCCAGCGCGTGCCGCCGCAGCAGCGCCGCGCAGTGCGCCGCCTCCTCGCCCGACCACTGCACCGCACCAGACACCACACCAGCGGCGGCAGCGGGCAAGGGTAGGGCCTCGTCAGGCGGCGCACCGGAAGAGGAACCAGCAGGCGGTTGCTGCAGAACCACGGCCTTGACCACCACGACCCGGACGCTCGCAGCGGTCCCAGGACCCACCCACCTGCACGACTAGCGCAGACACCAGCGGCAGCGAGGCCGCCGCCAGCGACTCGTCGGCGGCGCCGGTGCCGGTGGCGGGCCCCGCCGCGGGGAACACAGCCCGCACGTCCTCCGCGGCGCAGCCCACGGCCAGGAAGGTGCGCTGCGCCAGGCCGCCAGCGTACTCGACTCCGTCGGGGTCGCCGCCGCCGGCTGCGCGGCGGGGTGAAGTTGGGGGATCGGACAGAGGGCAAGGTAGGCCAACAAAGGTGATACCTCCTGGGTAAGCCGCGATGCGCCCGTGGCTGGCTGTGTCCCGCTGCGCGGTCACCGGCCCTGATTGCAACCTCAGCACAATGGCACCTCTGCACCGAGGGCCGTACGCACTGGCTGCGTGCGTGCTTTGGCCCGCTGGCCGCTTCGTGTGAGGGGGACACGGCGCGGGTGCCGCCACCAGCAACACAAAACACATACGCCCTGATCGCACCCGCCGAGTGCTGCTTGAGCAGGTGCTGCTGCTGGCTGCGGATGCGCAGCGTATGGCAGCGCAGCAGCGCCTGCGTGGCCTGCGCGGGGCCCACCAGCTGGCCCAGGGCCTGAGGGAGCGGCGAGTGGGCCGCGGCAGGACAGCAGAGGTGCATCGTCGGAAGGTCAAGCAGGCGGATGGCAGCGGGAGGCTGCAGGCCTGGGCGTCGGGCGGAACGGCCGCAAGGGGGTTCCAGGCAGGCAATCCCTAGCCCCGGCCCAGCAGCTCGCAGCTCAGGTGAGAGTAGAGCCAGTGCCCAGGTGGCGGTGCCGGCGGTGCTAGCGGTGCGCCACGCAGCGGGCCGCGGCCCTGACGGTGCCGGTCCTGGTGGCCCCAGCCGCCGCGCAAGCCCCGCTCACCCACCTGGGCCGCCTGGCGCCGCTCCACGGTGCTGCTGTGCGTCAGCGACAGCTGCCGCTGCAGCTCCTCGATCAGCGCCGCCTTGTGGCCCGCCAGCGAGCCCTCGAACGCATAGCGCCAGGCGGGGATGCCGTCGCCGCCCGCCTGCTCGCGGCGGCCAGCATGCGGGGCGGCAAGGCGGCGGTCAGCCGGGGCTGGCCCAGGCAGGCAGGGCGGTGCTGGCGCCGCAGTCGGGGCGGCTGCGGGCTGCAGGCAGCAGCAGCTGCCGCGGCACCGCCCTTTGACAGCTTATCTCGGTCCTTCGCCGGCGTGCTGAGCACGGGAAGGAAGCAGCGAGGCCCCACCTGCTGCGCCAGGGTGCCGGCGTCCCGGTCCACCACCGCGATCATGTCGCGCCCGGCGGCCAGCAGCTCGCGAGCCGTCGCGAAGTCCTGCTCAGCCACGGCCACCTGAGCGGGCCGCGGGCGGAATGTGGGCCTTGCCCGTGATCACAGCCACGGCGTCGGGCAGCCAACCACCAATAGGGCATCGTCGCCCCAGCTGTTTCCGGTGATGTCTGCGGCACCGCCATCCTTGGACCCATGCGCCCACGCACCGCCGTACGGCACCGCCATCAGCCATCGCCAGCCACGGCGCCGTGCCCCAGCTCACGCAGCTAGCGGCTTGGCCCGGCCCTACCATCTACACGTCCTGCATCGGCCCTAACCGCCTCCGCGCCTTCCTCCACTCCCTCCATCCCACCGCCCCGCTTTTTCCCCTTCCTACTACAGCCCACTCCGCTCAGGGCTCAGCTCCGCCCATCCCACCTGCAGGTCCTGTAGCAGCTCCGCCTGCAGCAGCAGGATGCCAGCCCACGCGCTGCCCGCCTGGGAGGCGTCCGGCAGCACCGGCTCCGGCGGCGGCAGCTGCGACGCGGCGGGCGCCTGCGAGGCCCACGCCACAGGTCAGGCTCCTGCAAGAGCGCTTGACGCTCGGTGCGGGCCCCGCTCTGATTGCATGGCAACGGGCGCCGCGAACGCAGGGTCCTGTTCCCGACCCGACCCCCCTTGGCCCAGCCCCTCGCCCCCTTAGCCCAGGGCCGCAAGCAGGGGCGGGGCGCACTCGCGGCTCGCCTGCTGCGGCAGCGGCGGCTGCTCCGCCAGCCCCGCCACCACGGCCGCCGCGCCGCTGACGTAGTTCCGCAGCTCGTCCACGCCCGCCTCCACGTCGGCCAGGCCGCGGCTGGCGTCCAGGAAGTCCTTGTGGTGGTCGTGCACCACCTTTTGAATCTGGGGGTTGCAGGGAGCGGAAGGGAGGGGAGCGGATGGGAGGCGGGTGCGCTGGGGTGGCACGTGGAGAGTGGGGGTGGGGTGGCTGGGGCCAGGGAGGGCTGGGGAGCGGAGGGCTGAGGCAGCGGGGGCGCACCTCCTGCTTGCAGTAGTCGCTGAGCGAGGTGAGCTCGTGGCGCGCCTGGTCCAGCTCCTTCTCGGACCCGATCTGGCGCAGATACTCCATGGGGTCGAAGCCCTCGCGCTGGAACCAGCGCACCGCGTCATCCTTGCGCGGCAGGGGTGCGCCTGGGGCAAACCGTGTGGGGTGGGGTCAGGGGCGCACCACAGCGCCCGGGGACGGGCGAGCTGGCCTACCTCCTCCAGAAGAGCGCCCCTTGCTGTCACGCTTAGCATCCTGCTTGGCGTCCTTGGCCTTGGCGCGCGACTTCGCCATTTTGCCTTGCGCGGAGTGTTGCGCTGACCGCGCTCAAGGCGCGCACTAGAGGCGTAGGAATGTCTGCGTTGACTGTCACATGCTCACTTTGTCAACGAGCGGCCCGCTAGGTGTGCCTACGAGCAGCGACGCGTCTGATGCCTTTGGCATTGTTACATAATTGCGCAATTTCATATGTGGCACAGCTGTATGCTATGCAACAGGACAATGTTGAAAGGCAGCCAGACAAAGAGTGCGGATTGGCGACGATTATTATTCTTCAACTGTGCAGCGCCCACCCGTCGTGCACTCTTAGCACGTTCCATACGCGTGCGCCCCACTGCGACCAGTGCTCACCGTTGCTCGTCGCTTCCCTCGTTGCAAGTTTGTTCGCGCGCTGCACCTGAGCATTCGCAAATAAGCTACAGATTGCACTGCGTGATACACAAGTCGGACGAGGAGCAGTCTCCAGGCAAGTTCGGCCAGGACGGCTAGGTTGGGCCGCCGGCATGGCGGCCCAATCAAGGGTTCTGGTTGCGCTCCGGCGCTGGCCGCGACATGTTACACCCAGGCGTGCTGCTGACGCTGGGATAGGCGTCAAGGATGGATATGCGGCACCGTTGCCCTAGCTCGCCATGCTCACCGGGTTGTTGCGACCACCAGCTCCAGCGACGTCGCGCCGGCTTGCACCTGCGCAAGTGGCGTCGGCGACGGGCGACCTCCTTGCTTGCGTCGGCGTGTACCGGTCTGCTTACACTGCTGTCGTGCCTTCGCTCCGCCGCGCAGGTCGTCCGTGCCCTGTCCGCCCGCCGACGCGGCTCGTAGCGGCGCCAAGCCGCGACGGTCCTCGGCAACATGTCGGCGGATGATGCCGCCGCCAAGCTTGCCAAGTTCCAGAAGAAGCTTGCCAAGGTTGCCAAGCAGGCAAAGGCCGGCGAGCTGACGGCCGAGGAGGCAAAGGCCGAGCAGGCACGCCTGTCCAAAAAGGTCGCCAAGTTTGAGGCGCTGGTCGCGGAGGCGGCCGCCGCAGCCGCTGCCACCAATGGCAGCAAGAAGGATAAGAAGGGCAAGAAGCGCGACTCCGCGGCAGCGGCCGCCGACGCCGACGGCGACGCCAAGCCCTCCAAAAAGGCTAAGAAGGCCGCCAAGGCCGATGCCGACGGCGGCGACGCCGACGCCGCCAACGGCGACGACGCCAACGGCCACCACCATCACCACCATCACCATCACCGCCACCGGCACCACCACCACCACAGCCGCCACCACCGCAAGCACGCGGAGGTGGGCGACACGGGCCTGGCCACAGCCGGCAAGCCCATCGTCAAGGACCTGTACGAGGAGGCCGCAGAGGTGGCCGCCCTCAGCGCAGCCAAGGTGGCGGAGATACGCGCGGAGCGGGAGACGGCCGTGGAGGGCTTTGGCCCCGACGATGACTTCGTGGCGGGTGGGAACCGGGGAAGACAGCGTGGGCTGGGGACCCGAGGCGTCAGCGCCGCGGCGGGTGGCTGGCCGGACGTTGCGGTTGCATGCTAGCTGTGGTCCGTGCAGCTGGCGGGCTGCATGCCGCGCCACCCGCTGACTGCGCTGGAGGCTTCAGCAGCCGGAGGCGGTGCCGTGCAGCTGCAGCCCGGCGCCAAGCCCGCAGCAGCCCGCGTCAAACGCGACCGCCACGAAAGCCAGCCGTGTCCTCGCCCCACCTCCCCGCCGCTCTGCCCTCGTCGCCAACCCCAGGCGGCCCCACCGACATCAAGCCGGTGCTCAAGTTCGAGCACACGGGCCTGCCGCCCAACATGCTGCACGCCACGCGCAACTTCGTGGCGCCCAGCCCCATCCAGGCCCAGTGCTGGCCCATCATCCTGTCCGGCCGGGACCTCATCGGCATTGCTGCCACGGGTGCGTACCGGCTGACGGGGCCTGCGGGGGCATGGGGGCTGTTCTGGGATGTCGCCGCCGCGCTCGGAGCGGGAGGCACAGACACGGGCCGCAGCAGCCGTGGTACGTGGCCGTTGAAGGCCGCAAGCCGCGAAGGGGCGGCTGTGTAGGTTGAGACACGGCAGCCCCACCCTCCTGCTCGGTCTTGGGCCCTAACCAGCTGCCTTCGGCCCCGCAGGCAGCGGCAAGACGCTGGGCTTTGGCCTGCCCATGATGCGGCACATTGCGGCGCAGCGCGAGGCGGGCGTGGTCAGCGGCAAGGGCCCGTTTGCGCTCACCATGGCGCCCACCCGTGAGCTGGCGCTGCAGATCAACGAGGTGCTTGAGGTGAGGCGGCACGGGGAGGCAGGGAGGGAGGGGCCCGTGTTGATAGTAGCACATGAATGCAAGGCACTGCGAAGGCCGGAGTAAAGGCAGGCCGTGGCTAGCGGCGTAGGGGCTCAGGGCTAGGGCGGGGCCACGGGTCGAGGGCAGGGGGATTGTGAGGATGGTCCTGTGGCAGGGGGAAGGGGTGAGGGCGCCTCGTCCTTCCTGGCTCACCGGCCGCCCTCCCGCCCCGGCTGTGACGGTGCGCTTCCTCAGGAGGCCGGCAGCAAGTGCGGGGTGCGCACGGTGTGCATCTATGGCGGAGTGCCCAAGCACCCGCAGGTGGGGTGGGCGGGCTCTCGCTTCGCAGCGGCCAGGAAGGAGAGCGGACGCGGCCGGGTGCAACCGCTTTTGGCCGCATGCCTTTGGACGGTTCGGGCTGTGGACGGCTTGGGCTGCAGCCGTTATAGCAGTTGTCTTGACGCTTGCTGCCGCACGCCGCCACCTGCCCTGTGCTACCTCAGGTGACGGCCATCAAGGGCGGCGTGGAGGTGGTGGTGGGCACCCCCGGGCGCATGGAGGACCTCATGAACGATGGCGTGCTGCAGCTCAAGCAGGTGGGTCCGCAGAGGCTGGGGCCGCTGCAGGAGTGGGGCCGCAGCAGGTGGGTGTGCGGGTGCTGGTGCCAGCGCCCGCTGCAACGAGCATCCGCTAAGCAGTGCCAGCAGCCTCTGCGCGGCCCGACGTTGCGCCGCGCGTCCGTGCCTTGTTCGCCCTCACCTCACGTCAACCCACCCGCGCCGCGCCTCCCTCCCCGCCCCTCCCGCCCCACCCCCACCCCCACCCCCACCCCCGCCCCCAGGTCACGTACGCGGTGCTGGACGAGGCCGACCGCATGCTGGACCTGGGCTTCGAGCCGCACATCCGTGCCATCATGGGCACCACGCGCGCCGACCGCCAGACGCTCATGTTCAGCGCCACCTGGCCCATCGCGGTGCAGAAGCTGGCGGTGGCCTTCCTCAGCCACCCGGTCAAGGTGGGGAGGGGCCGATGGCGGCGCGGCAGGGAGGCGGAGGGGACCGGGGCTTGCGTGGCCTTGGAATCCTGCAGCTTGGCAGTCGAAAATGGAGGTCTGGGCCAGGAGGTAGTACGGGTAGAATGAACTCCGAGGCGGAGACTGCACGGTGCTGTGTGCGACCTGCCTGACCGCGCTGCCCCCTCGCCCCCAACCTACTCACACCACCCGCGGCCCGCAGGTGACCATCGGCAGCCAGGACCTGGCCGCCAGCCATTCGATCACGCAGCGGGTCGAGGTGATTGAGCCCATTGCCCGCGACGCGCGGCTGCTGGAGCTGCTGCAGCAGTACCACGGGGCCAAGGGCCGCAAGAACCGCGTCATCATCTTCGTGCTCTACAAGAAGGAGGCGCCGCGCGTGGAGCAGCTGCTCACGCGCAAGGGCTGGAAGGTGCGGCACCGGGGCACCGCCCGCTGCAACGTCTCGCGCTCCAGCCACGCAGCCGCCTGACGCGCCGCCGGTCATAGCAGCAGGTCCGCTGCCCCCCTTCTTCACCCTTGCTCTCCGCCCAACCGCCTCTCCGCTCCGCCCCTGCCTTCGTGCCCTTCCCTTGCCTCCGCCAGGCGGCCGCCATCCACGGCGACATCAGCCAGGCGCAGCGCACGCAGGCGGTGGAGGACTTCAAGTCGGGCGCCGTGCCGCTGCTCATCGCCACGGACGTGGCGGCGCGCGGCCTGGACATCCCCGACGTTGAGGTGCGGCGCCACCCTGGCACCAGCCCTGGGATAGCATGCGGCAGGTCGGGGTGCGGTGCGGCCAGGGACCTGCATGGGGTCCAGGGACTTGCCTCGTGTCGTGTCGTGTGTAGCAGGCTGGTCTGGCTTCCCGGCATGGCGCCGCTGCGGCTGTGGTTGCGGGCCTCGGCCCTCGGTGGCCGACTCCGCTCCGCTGCCGCCGCCTCCTGCCCGCCCCCTCCCGCCAGGCGGTGATCAACTACTCGTTCCCGCTGACGACGGAGGACTACGTGCACCGCATCGGCCGCACGGGCCGCGCCGGCAAGACAGGTGCGGCCTCTGCTAGGCGCCAGGACAGCGGGAGCCGCTGCTCGGGGGATGGGCCTTCGTTTGCAATGCGCAAAGGAGCAGCATGTTGGCTGCCCGTGACACCTGCTGCACCTGCTGCCTACGGGTGCCAGGTACCGTGGTGGGAGCTGCGTCACCCGCGCAGCAAGCCCGCACCCCGTGGCCCCGCACCCGCAGGCATTGCGCACACGTTCTTCTGCGCCGGCCCCGACAAGCCGCGCGCGGGCGAGCTCATCAACGTGCTGAGGGAGGCGGGCCAGGAGGTGGGAGCCGGCCAGCGGATTCGGGACCCGCTGCAAGGGGCGAGAAGCGCGTCCCCTCAGCCTTGCCCGCCCCCGCTCCCAGGCCGCCGCGCCCCTACTCTCCCATTTTCACACACCGCCCTTCGCGCCGATTGCACCTCCCGCACGCACGCGCTGACTTGTTCCGACCGCCCCGTTGCGCCCCGCATCCGCCTCCGCCTCCGCCCCAGGTGCCTTCGGAGCTGCTCAAGTTCGGCACGGCGGTCAAGAAGAAGGAGAGCAAGCTGTACGGCGCGCACTTCCGCGACGTGGACGTGCACGCCAAGTCCACCAAGAAAACCTTCGACGACGACGATTAGAGCGAAGAAGCGTGTTGACTGGCTGCGGCTGGCGCGGTGCTGATTAGAAGCACGGCTGACGAGGGCGAGGTGCTGGGAGCACTGCTGATGGGATAGCGGGTAGCGCATGGTACTGACGGGGCGTGAGCTGGAAGGTTGGGTGGCTGGGGGTGGGGTTGCAGGAAGGGATTGGGCGCGAGCAGGAGGCCTGATAGTGCTGAGGGCGGCGATGGGCGATGCGCAGGGCGGTGGGTAGCCGCGATGGGGCCGCAACGCGAGAGCCCCCCGAGTGCAGGGCACAAGGACGCCGGGCAGGTGTCTGAAGCGCTTCATATCGCGTGAACAGCGTGAGAGAGGCTGTTGGCACGGCGCAGCGCTGCGACTCCGCGTTGGCACATGTGGTGCTGTGTGTCAGAGCCTCGCTGCTGTAACGAGGCTTGCCATGCTGCCGCCTTGTGTCGGAGTACGTGGGCAGCGGGTGGAAGCCGTACGAGGCTGGGTACTGCCTGCATCAACGGTTGGGGTTAGGTACCCTGTAAATGCTGCATTTGTACAAAAACGGTCGCTCACCTGTTTGTTTCCTTGTTCGCGCATTGCATTCTTGCACTTCCGAGGTGTTCGCGGCGAAGTGTGCGGCATAGCAGCGTCTCAAGCTCAGCTGTGGCCCTTCAATGAGCGTTGTAATATAGGCCCGCCCGTAGTGGCGTACCTGGCTGTGTGCGCGAGCGTCCCTTTCCAGCGATGATGGTGTCCACGAAACGCGAACTCCGCTGGGCGACGGTCGCTGTGATGCTGGTAGTTGCTGCTCTGCATCGCCGTGCAGCGGGCCAGGTATGAACTACCGGGAAGGGTGTCGGCAGTCCTCCTGCTCATGGCTGTTTCACGTACCGCTGCCCGTCCGTCAACTCAGCGGGAAAACGGACGCTTGAGCGACAGGACATGATGGGGCCGTGTTGCCAACCCAAGTCCGCTCCCTTACGCCGGCGTGTGGCCCCTTGCTCCGTTCCTCCTGAAACCGCCCAGAATCCCATGCTCCTGGACGTCATCGAGCCCAGGGCCGGCCTGGACCTGGGCGAGCCCCAGCCGGGCGAGCCGCTGACCCAGCTCCGGGCCGCCGCTATCCTCGCCAGCTCCCACGAGCCTCTGGACCCTCTGCAGCCGCAGCACCCCACGGCCGCAAAGACCACAGACCCACAAATCAGCAATGCGGCGGCTGGCGATGCGGCCCCCAGAGGCCACACCTCAGGAGCGGAGGGCGAGGCGGCCGTACAAGAGGTTGCTGCCGGCGATGACAGCGCCGAGCCTGGCGCGGCTGGCGAGGGTGTAGCGGGTGCAAGGGCTGCAGGCGGCGGCTTTAGGCCGCTGTGGGACGCCTGCGCCTCGTGGCCGGGCCCCTGCGTGTACCCCGCCGAGTGAGGCCAGGGGCTGCCCCCATGGGCGCTGCGCCGGCTGCGTGATGAGCCATCCAGGGAGTAGATCATCCCCCCGGGGCGCTGCTGCGGGCCGCCCTTGAGCAAATGCGGTAGAGTCAGGTGCAGTCGGAAGCCCCTGCGCTCCGTTGCAACTCAACCCGCCCCCTAACCCCCGCCAGGTGCGTCACGCTGACCCGCTACGGAGACTACCTCTGCTCCTGCGACGGCCAGGGCGGGCCCCAACTACCACTACGTGGAGGCCTTTCAGGAGGGCTGCAAGGGTGCGGCCCACGGCGCTGACCAGGGGTAGCGTGACGCGCCTGCTCGGACCGTTTCTAACGGCGACAAAGGCGGAGAAACACCCCGCGCCGCGCCGCCGCCGCGTCGGCTTGCACGAAAGGCTTACCTCCTGGAGCGAGCCCCTGACGTCATCGTCGTTGCCGTCCAGCCGGCACCTCTCGGCGCCCTGCCGCAGTGCGCCACCGGTGCACCAGCCGTCCATCTATGTCTCTTTCAGCGTCCTCCTGCTTCGGCCAGACTCCGTGACCCGCCCCACCTGCCCCTGACCCGCCCACAGTAATCAACGGCACCTTCGAGGCCCACACCTACGCCCCCACGCTGCCCGTCAACCGGGAGGGCTGCGTGGGCGTGCACGGCGGGCTTCCGCTGCACGGCGCCGTCCTGGAGCAGCAGTACTGCGTACAGGCCGGCAAGCAGGCATGGCTGCTGGAGGAGCGCCCTCGCTCGTGTGAGGCACGCTTGGTTGGCTGCTTGGGTCGTTGGTGGATTCCTTTGCTTGCCCCGTTGCGCCCCGCCAACCAACGCGCATGCAGCCGTGTACAGGCCGCCGCCGCGCTACCGGGTGCGCAGCGCGCTAGCGCCCGGCCTGTGCTGGGCGGCGGCGGCACCGCTCGCCACTCTGGGCCCGGGGGCCGCCGTGGTGCTGCTGCCCTGCGACACGCCGGGCGCCGCCGTGGACTGGGACATGACCCCCGACGGCACGGCCGGCTGGTGCGCGGGCGCTGTGTGACGGGCCGCAGCCGTGCGCCTGAGCGCCTTGGGCTCTGAGCGGGACAGGACCTCTTGGCCGGACCGGACGCGTGACGGTTACGAGTGTTCCCCGTGCGCGAGGGGCTTGCTGCGCCCCCGGCTTGGGTGCCGCAGCGGTCGAGGGCTGGGCCGCAGCACCGGCTGGGCAGACACAGACTCTGCTCACGCGCACCGCACCGTTGCCGCCCGCCTCTTTCACCGCGCAAGCAGGTACAGCCTGGCCACGTACAACCTGGCCACGCTGGCGACGTACGATGTGCACGTCGCGCTCGACTACACCGACGCCGCGGCGGGCCTGTTGCGGCCGCTGGTGCTGCAGCCGTGGCTGGGCGGCACCCGCAACCTGTTCAAGTTCTACGGTGCGGCCGGGGGCTCGTTGGCGCATCACTGTCGGCCGCCGAACCAGCATGCCCGCCATGTCCTGGCTCTTGCCGGTGTTGCCGCCGGTCTAGCTGCATGTAATCCACCGGTGTTGAACAGCGTCCCAAGGCGCGAAGAGGGGCCGGCGCTGGCGCTGCGGGCGCCTTGCGCCGCGGTCAAGGCGCTCTCGGCGATGGCGGGGCGCGCCCGTGCAGAGGAAGTGTGTTGGGGCGCAAGCACGCGACGCCAACACATCGGCTGGCCCCCGTGACCTGCCCCCCACCCCCCGCGCAGGCGTGACCGTACTCACGCCGCCCACTCCACCGAGACCATCGCCCGGCCGGGAGCCGCAGCCGCCCAGCACGCCCAGCCCGCCGCCTCCCAGCCGAAGCTCGCCGCCGCCAACACGGAATCCTCCGCCGCCAGCCCGAGGGCCACCGCCGCCGTCAGGCCGACCGCCGCCGCCTGTAAGCCGACCGCCCCCGCCGCTTCAGCGAGACCCGCCTCCCAACCGCAGGCCGCCGCCACCGCCCCGCCGCCCTCC
>BDDC01001215.1:0-31039 GCA_001662425.1 Chlamydomonas sphaeroides
CTCCCCTCCTCCCCCCTCCCCCCTCCTCCCCTCCCGCCTTCCCCTCCCCCGCCCCCCCCAAGGCGGACGGCCACCCCGGCAACATCCTCATCGGCGCCGGCGCCCGCGTGGGTCTGCTGGACTACGGTCAGAGCAAGCAGCTGCGCGACAGCCAGCGGGAGGCGTTCGCGGAGCTGGTCATCGCCATGCACAAGTGAGCAGCGGGGGGGTGGGGGTGGAGGAGTGGAGGGGTGGGCAAGGCGGGCAGCCTGCAGGTACTCGCCAGTCTGCAACTGCCCACGGCACCGACAGGCGAGCATCTCCGCACCTCATGTTCCGCTGACGCTAACCTCCCAACAACCGCCGCCGCCCGCGTGCTGCCCACCAGGGGCCGGGCCGCCGACATCTCGGCCGCGCTGGGCCGGCTGGGCGTGGTCACGGAGAGCAACGACGCGGACCTGCGTACGGAGATGGCGTACGGCATGTTTGACACGCGCGGCAAGGTACGGCAGGCGTCGATGTGCGCCCGGCCGCAGCGGGGGAGCGGGTTTGGTCGCGACACCGATGCACGCATGGCGCTGCCGCCCGACCCGCGGCGCCTGCGCCGCTCCCCCCCCTCCCCGGGCCCCCTCTGCCCGCCGTCCGGGGCCCGTCTCCGCGGCCCGTGCGCTTCAGTGCGCGTCTGCTGCCCCCCTTTCCCCTGGCCCCCCTCCCCCGTAACCCCCCTTCCCCCGCGGCCTTCTTCCCCCTGGCCCCCCGTCTCCCTGACGCCCCTTCCCCCTGACGACCCCTCCCCGCCGCTCCCCTCCCCTCCCCTGCCCGCCGCCCCTTTGGCCCCCAGGTGGACCCCTTTGACCCCAACTCCCCCATCAAGCGCTCCGCCATCTCCACCTTCCCGCCCGACATGTTCTTCGTGCTGCGGGTGGTGCAGCTGCTGCGGGGCCTGGGCACGGGTGCGGCGAGGGGCGAGGGGCGGGGGCGGGGGCGCAGGGGGTTGAGGGGGAAGGGAGGGGGTTAGGGGATGGGGCGCTGGGGCAGGCGGGCGAGGAGCTTGGGGGAAGGGGATCGGGCGAGGGGTTCAAGGGCGATGCAGTGGGGTTGGGGGGTTGAGGGGGCAGCGCACGGCGCACGGCACCGGCTGGCAGCGCCGGGACATGCGAGGGGGCGAGACTCCACACGCGTACTGGCAGTGGTGCTGGGGTGCCGGGGTGGTGGTGGTGGTGGAAAGCGCTAGGCACCGCGGGGGTAGAGGGACCAGCCCAGCGCATAGCCACCCAGCACGTCTGGCGGCTCGTTGCTTCCCCGCTTCCCCCCAAGCCACCACCACACCATCACTACTGACATCACCACCGCCACCACCACCACCGCTGCCGCCACCTGTCACCCGCCAGGCATGGGCGTCACGGACTTCTCGTGCGCGCGCCAGTGGGCGCCCTTCGCTCGCGACACGCTGGCCCGCTCCAAGCAGGGCGGCCACAGCCGCCGCGGGCTGCGGCACTTCCTGTGGCCGCCGCTGGGCATCAACGTGCACCCGCTGCAGTTCCCGTGGCGGGCGGGCGGGGCGCGGTAGGGGGCGCAGGGGGAGGGGCGGGGGGAGGGGGGCAGCAGGGGGCCGAGGTTGGGGGCCGGGGGGGCGGAGGTGCGTTGGTATGTGTGCCAGGGCCCGCAGGGGCGGGGCGCCGGGCCGCGGCGGACAGGCGGAGTGGGTTGCGGCGGGGTGGTGGTGGTGGTGGGTGTGCGGTAGTGCAGGGTGGTGGGATGCAAGTCAGGCGGATTGAGCTTCTTGGGACGCGGCGGCGCCTCTGACTGCGGGCCGCTGCGCGGCGTATTGGGGGCGGAGGCGGAGGCGCCTTGAGGCTTTTGAACCGAGACATGGATGCCAGAGTAGGAGGACGGGCGGGCGGCGCATGGGCTGCCATCGGAGACGGCGCGGCCGTGTGGTCGGCAGGGGCTGGTCTTGAGGCGCTGCTGCTAGCGGCGTGGTTCGTGCGGGCATGCACAGGGATGCAGGGGGGAGCCCGGGGTACCAGGGACGGGGAGAGGGACGGCTTGGCAGCGGGGGCTACACGTGGGTGCGCACGCGGTGGGCAGTCACGGTGGAAGCTGCAGCCCGGCTGCCTCAGGTACCCTGCTCTGACTGACACGCTGGTTCTACAGTGAAAATCGAAGGAGGGGAACATGGGGGGGGGGGCGCACACCGGCGCTTGCAAGGGAATTTTGCTGGCGCGGCCTTGCAGGAAGCCAGGGAAGCACCAGTGAGAGATTGAAGCCGGAGTTGCGCGCGTGCCCCAGATGTCGAGCTGGGGAGGCCGCGGGGTTCGTGGGCCCGGGCCAATGCGCGGTCCGCGGCCCTGCCTTCCCTGCATTTCCCCCGTCTCGTGGCGTCATGCTCATATTGCGGCTGTCGTTACTTGCAGGCTCATGGCAGCGCATCGACGGTGCGGGGTGGCCGGGGGTGGGGAGGGGGGCGGTGGGGAAGGGTGGGGTCCAGGTCACCACCTGGGGGAACCGCGTACGGCACTTTTTTGCCGCGTCAGCCGACCGGGCCTCTGGCGTAGGCAGTCGGTACCGAACCGAGGTTACGCTCACAATCGCATAGGCTTAACCACTAGTACAGAACGAGACATTTCGCAATCAGAAAGCTATTCGCCTTGCCACCGCAGCAACCCGCCCCAACAACAACTTTCCAAAGACGGCAGTGCTTTTCTTTCGCTCTCTATCTAAGCTAGGGCAGCGCACCTGAGCCGTCCTTGGCGCCCTGGCCTGCAGCCTGGGGCGCCAGGCTGGCCCGAGATGCGGGAGAGTCTGCTAGGCAGCGCCCAGCCCTCGACCAGCCCGCGCTGCCTTCTTCAGCCACTTCGGAGTGCACTTCGCCTACATAGACGCTTGCACGGGAGAGGGCGGCCCAGCGGGGCCTGCCGCGCGGAGGGGCGCCAAGTCCAGGCGCACCCGACCACGCAGCGCTCGCGGACTCTTGACGAGGACAGCTTCGGCTTCTCGGCACCAGAGCCCATTGTCGCCACACCTGGCGCTAACGCATTCTCGGAGCTCGAAGATGACCTGGATATCCACAGGTGCGAGCTCGCTCTGCGGTCGTGCATGCCCGCCGCGCCTTGACACGTCCGCACCTGCGCCGCAGGCTCTTGCGAGAGCAGAACATCAAGATCCCCTACATAGACGAGGACCGCTTTGACACACAGTATCCGGAAAGCCAGGCGGAGCAGCCTTCCTCGTCCGGGTCAGGGTGCCCAGTCTATGTTATGCTTCCGCTCGACACCGTCTGGGTTGTGGAGCGCGATGGAAAGCGGATATCGGTGCTCAAAAAGGAGCGCTCGCTCGACATCGCGCTGCACACTCTCAAGCAGGCTGGTGTGGAGGGCGTCATGGTCGACGTTTGGTGGGGCATCGTCGAGCGGGCAGGCCCTCAGCAGTACGACTTCTCAGCGTACAAGCGGCTTTTTTACAAAGTCGCCGCGGCGGGGCTCAAGGTCCAGGCGGTCATGAGCTTCCACGCCGCGGGCGGCAATGTCGGGGACACCTGCAAAATCCCGCTGCCTAGATGGGTGCTGGAGGTGGGCGAGCGGAACTCTGACATATTCTACACGGACAAGGCGGGGCACCGCAACCGCGAGTGCCTGTCGCTCGGCTGCGACGAGGTGCCCGTGTTCTGGGGGCGCACGCCCGTGGACATGTACCGGGACTTTGTCAACGCCTTCGCGGACAAATTCCAGCACCTGTTCGGTGAGCGCGGCGGGCGGGGCGGGCGGGGGGCCACGCATGGGGCCCTGGTAACGGTGAGGGTTTAGGGGTGGCGTGTAGAAGGGGCGAGTCCCATGCGATGGGCCAGGCTGCTTCCGCGGCGCGCTTCATGCCCACTAGCTCTTGCCCCATTGCCACTGTGCCAAGCTTACACTAGGAGGCGTAACCGTAGCATATTGCTGCTCGCTAACGCCGTTCCTGTTCGTTCCTCGCTGCAGGGACGGTGATCACGGAGGTGACTGTGGGGCTCGGGCCCGCGGGCGAGTTGCGGTACCCTTCTTATCCGGAGGGTGACGGGCGCTGGCGCTTCCCTGGCGTGGGGGAGTTCCAGTGCTACGACCGCTACATGCTGGACAGCTTGCGGCGAGCAGCGGACGCGGCAGGGCACCCCGAGTGGTGAGCCGGGGTCTGATTGCTAGCTGCCCGGCATGGCCGTGGCTCCATTGCTCATGGCTGCGCGCCTGAGCCTGTGTCCGTGCTGAAGCGGACCCGCCGTCGGGGGCCTCCTCGATTCGTGGCGGCTCGGCTGCCCTCATATACGCTGCCTGATCTTTAGCCATCCCCTTCCCGCCCGTCTCCCCTCAATCGCCCACCAGGGGGCTAAGCGGGCCGCACGACGCCGGGCATTACAACAGCAGCAGCTGGGAGACGGGGTTCTTCGTCAGCCAGAACGGCAGCTGGAACTCGGCGTACGGGCACTTCTTCCTGTCGTGGTACAGCAAAATGCTGCTGGAGCACGCGGACCGGGTGCTCACGGCTGCGGCCGAGGTGCTCAACAAGCATGGGCGGCCGCGCGTGTTCTCCTCCATGCGCGACGTGAGTTCGCTCCTGGAGGAGGCATGCTCACGGCCGCGCGTATCGTTGCTGCCGGGATATGGTGACAGGGGGCCGCCACCGGCATGGAAGTGACCGGGACTGACGCCCGAGCAAAGGCAGCTGCGCGGCAAGTAGTGCGGATCCTTCCTGGTGCCAACGCGGGCATGCTTCGGCCGCACGTCATGCTCGCGCCTGGACTCTCTGCCTGCTGCGCTATCCCCGCTCGCGGCATGCTTGCGGGTGGATTCAACATCCATCCTTCCCCACCGGTTGAGCCCGCACCCCCGTGCCCCCGTCCGCGACACGACCACATCCCCGCCGGCTGCCTGCCTTGCCTCGCGCTTCCCTGGCTTCACTTCCCAACCCTCCTACCCTCCCTAAAAGCGGCTTCCCTACCCCATCTTATCCTCGTTCACCAGCAGGCCTCCAACGGCCACATTATCTACGAGTTTGCGCCCGCCTGCAAGATGGGCATCAAGCTCGCGGGCGTGCACTGGTGGTTCAAGTCGCGCGCGCACGCGGCGGAGCTCACAGCGGGCTACTACAACACGCGCGACCGGGACGGGTACCTGCCGTTCATGGCCATGCTGCGGCAGCACGACGCGTCGCTCAGCTTCACGTGCGTGGAGATGCGCGACTGCGAGCACCCGCCCGAGGGCCGGTGTAGCCCGCAGGCGCTGCTGCAGCAGGTGGGCCCGGGGACGCAGAGGGGGGGCCGGGGCGAAGCAACATAGAGGGTAAAGGTAGGTAGACGGAATGGACAAGTGGGTTTGCAGTGCTGCCGGAAGTAGCACGCCATCGAGAGCTTAGTCACAGCTCCGACGCTTTCCGCCTGCCATTGCTGCTCATCGCTCCACGTGCGGCAGGTGATCGAGGCGGCGGAGAAGTACGGCGTGCCGCTGTCGGGCGAGAACGCGCTGCAGCGCTACGACGACTACGCGTTTGAGCGCATTGCGGAGAGTGCGTTCGGCCGCAGCGCGCGCGCGGGGCGCCTAACGCAGGTGACGTTCCTTCGCATGGGCGACCTCATGTTCGACAACTGGGACGCCTTCTCACGCTTCCTCAACCGCATGCGGAACAAGGCATGACGGCCTGCTTGCGCGGCCGCAAGCGCACGCCGCCGCCTGTTGCGTGCGTCGGGCGAACTGCCGAGAGAGGAGCGTGTGCGAAGTAGCTAACTGTGTGTGTGTGCTCGCGGGGCCGCCGCCGCGGCGCGGCGGCCCAAGCGGGCCTGCGGGCGTCAGCGGCGCCCTGCACCGCTTGTGACTGTGAGAGCGTTTGACGTCTTGACGTGGTGTGACGTGGTGCGGATGGCGCACAGCCCCGCCGCCGGCCCTGCCAACATCTTGGGGGGCCCGGCGTGCCGGGGCGCGCGCAAGCGTTGCGCGGAGCCGCCGCCCGACGCAGATTTTTTGTGTGTGGTTCGCCGAGGGGTGTTCAGCTGTGCGTGGTGTGGGCATCATGGCAATTTTGGCGCGTCGAGCATGCCAGTATGGTGTTCGTGCCCCGTACAACCCTATCGTCGTTGCCTGCTGATCGCGGTGGGCGGCGCATTATTCCGTTACGTTCAGCAGACTGTGCCCGCCGAGCCGCTGATAAGATCACAGCAACTTTCAGATTTTGAGGATGGTTGGGTGTGGCGGGAGCCTGTACATTTAGGGGGAGCTGCAAGCCGAGCTGATTGATCGGGGAGGGTTCCGGTGTGCATGCGCTGCAGGACTGGCGGTATGTCCAGGGCAACACGCTGCCCGAGTGTTCAGGGCAAGCCCTGCCTGAGCAGAGCATGTAAGCTTCGAGGGAACGGCTTGCGGCCAGTCTGGCGTCCTGGCTTGGTGCGGGAACTGCGGGTGCGGGAACTGCGGGTGTGATGTGAAGGCCGGGGCGCGCGCTGTGGTCTGTGGCTGCCTCCTAGTGGCCGCCGCCCTTCTCCCGATGTCGGGAGCAGGTGCGTCGTGACGGTCATAGCGCACGGGTATCCTCGTGCTGTCCCGCTCCTCATGCCGACAGCTTTCGATACACTTCGTCAAGTAGGTGCGAGGCCGCGTGCTTCCTTGACTTTCAATCTCAGCAGTATCAGCTCTATCCCGCCCTCCATCGAGCTGAGGTTGCGAGCAGGCAGGGTCTGCCTGCTCGCTTGCGCCACCTGCACTCGACGTGGTAGAAGGTTACAGATATTCCTTCTTTGACTTCGTTCTAGCTTATCATTAGAAGGGACCAAGGAACCGCAGGAAGCTGGCTGGGCAGAGCTGTGTGCTGTGGGGGATAGGAGGATACGGCAGCAAGACCCTTCAAGATGCCAAGAGGGTCTGGCGTTGCACGCCAGCTGCCTCCTTTGGGCCAGAAGCCCAAGACCCATCTGTCCAGGGCCTCGCTGCCGCAACGCAACCCACATTGCAGCTCGCCCTCATCCCTTGAACCCTACCAGTACTTTCGGAATGGGGACCAGGTTGCCCCCCAGGCGGGCTGACCGATTGTCATTCGGTGCCAACTTCGGGCTCCCAGCATTCGAAACCCCACACGGCACGACTTCCAGGCTGAATCTCAGTGAATGCCTTATACGGTGCGTCACTGTACCACGGCAGCACCACGGCAGCCAGAGCCAGCAGCGAAGCTCTGCACAAACCGGTGGTCGAGGAAGCGGGAAGTCGACGCATGGTTGCACGTGGGTTACACAGACGTTTGCGGCGTCCACGACACACGGAACGCCTATCCACGACGCTTTGCAGCGCACCAAATCGCCTGTACCGGCATACTGACGGCATCCAGGCACCACGCACAGCATCTTGTGCATACAGCCTCGCACTCGTTCATGACTACCTGCTTTCGACTGGAGGCGGCCCGACCGCCCCGCCAAGCCTGCTCACCGGGCACGCACCCGCACGCCCCGCATTACCGCCTACCCCCCGACAACCCGGCCCCAGGCTCCCCAAATGCGCCTACCCCGCCACGTCCAGCGCACGCCGCTCGCTCCAGCGACGATATGCGACGCCATCATGGTCGCCGTATGTACACACTACTGCCGACTGCGCTCAGTCGCAACAGCAGTGCCGACGCAGCACAGCACCACCCGGCTCATGCTGATGCCGCCATCCGTTATCCACTCATTTGTCAAGGGGGTCAAGGTGACTGACTCGCCGTGAAGGAACAGGCATGGGCTCCAGCTTCGGCGGCAACGTCTCTTGCTGATCGGGACCGGCCGGCTGCTCGCCCTTCTTCTGAGCCTCTTTGTTCATGGCCCAGTCAGCAGAGTCGAAGAACTTGTGGTCCTGCGGTCCGGCGACAGGAGCATGCGAGACGGCCACTCAGAGCAGCACATGCTAGCGAATGCAGGTTGAAAACCTTTAGCGCCTCCAATGCAGCGAGAGCGCAACTGGCCGGCCGCATGCAAGGCTAACCTTTGGAAGGAGCTTCTTCTTCGGCTTCAGACCGCCATACTTCGCCATGAGCATGGCCTCCTGCTCCTTCTCAACCTCCTTGGAGGACTTCTCCTGCAACCCAAGCAATGCCGAATCAGCGATGATAGCCCAGCGATAAGAAGCTGAGCACGCTGCCACTGCCGCTGCGCTGCAGGACGGCAACGCGCACCTGCTCCGCCATTGCAGCCAACGTCGCCAACCGCTGCTGCTAAGCACTACCGCGGCTTGTCCGCGGCGATGGGTAACTAGTAGCGCTGCTGCTTGGCCGGACCTTCTGTGCCCGCGAGTGCAACGCTAGGTGTTTCAACAGCAGGCGCAGCAAAGACACGAGTGTTTGGATTAGGGTAACAGAAGTAGCGCAACTGGAAGACAAGGGGTTCAGTGTTGCCCTGCCGCACTGGAGCTCACATTCGGGCCAATACTCGGGAGAAGGTCATTGCCCCTCAAGCAGCCCGCACCCGACTGCCCCCGTATCCCATATGTCGCTCCCCTTATCATGAAGCCTGCGTACAAAGCCACACGCGCCGCCGTGTATTTGTAGCTGACGTCAATGGGCAGCGAAGAGAGCGCCTGGGCCCCTTGCGGCGTTCCAGAACACATAGACACAAATCACTCGATAAACATGGTAGTTAAGTCGCTGGAGGCAACATCATCTTGCCACAGTCGCTGTGCCGGCGATGCCGCATGTCTCGGCCGTTCCAGGCCTGGTGGTAGTTCCCTCGAGCCATAAAGGGGCGAGCCAACCACTTGGATGCACCCGGCACAATAAGTAGCGGGTTACACCTGACAAGCCTCAGGGGCTGGCGCGCCCGAAGGCCGCACAATAAGGGGGGGGGACATCCCCTACGACTAAACCTGTCCCAGCTGCTGAACCGTCCGGCAAACGTTTGCGCGTCGCCCTCGCACATATACACAGCGGCGTTAATCAGTCAGAGCTTTGCAGCCCCTTAGTGCGGTTGGGTCTTCGCAAATACCACGTACGTCCACACCGCGCGCGCCGACCCTCATGTGAGCCAGATCACGGGGCATACCCGCCTCACACCCGCCAAGAACGAACGACGCTAGGGCCGCGATTAGAGGGCGGCCATTAAGGTGGCTTTATGACGTATGCGGAAGCAGAGGTTGAGAAAGACGGACCCCACCCCAAGAAAGAAACGGTAAAGAGCAAGCGATCAAGAGATATCGAATCCTCGTACCCAGCGCTACGAGGGCGAAGCCCTCCCAAGCGCTCCGTTCATTATGCAATCGGTCAGCAGCTCCATCAGCGGCCTCCATACGTGTTGCCCTGGCCCACGCCACGCGGCACGCGCGCCGCATGCACCACCGCATCCGGCGAGCCCACCCAGCCCATCCCCGTTGCCGCGGGCGTGTGCACGCCCGGCGCGCCGCCGGCCGCCGCCGCCGCCGCCACGGCCGCCGCGGCTGCCGCCGCGCCCGCGCCGGGTGGCGCGACGACGGCCTGCCGGATGTCCTTTTTCAGCGCGTCGTACTTTGCCGTCAGCGGGTCGACCTGGCGCTGCATGCGGCTCTTCTCAAAGGCGCTGCGGTCCAGAGCCATCTGCAGCTGCCGCAGCTCGCCGCCCAGCTCCGCCTCGCGCGCTGCGGCAGCGGCGGCCTGGCCCACAGCCGCCTCGGCGCGCGCGTCGGCCTCCGCCAGCTGCTGCTGCAGGTCGTCCGCCTGGGGCCATGGAACATGGGCAAGGACTGCCCCGAGTCACGCACGAGATATCACGGCAGCTTGGCGGCGAGCCTTGCTTGGGATTCGCCTGGCCCACCCAACCCCCGCCGCTTATCAGCTGCTGGGAGTCGGGCACTCGCCCGATGAGTTGTCCGGCCCCGGCCCTGTCGTGCCTATGCTCCACAAGGCGCAACCCACCTTGGCCTCCAGCTCGCTGATCGCCCCCGCCAGCTCCAGGTTCTCCGCAGCCAGGGCCTCACAGCGGCCTCGCAGCTCTGCCGCCTCCGCGCCACGCGCCGCCACCTCGCGCTTGTGGTCCGACAGCGCGCCCTCCATGCGAGACGCCAGCTGCGTGGGCGGGCGGGCAGGGATAGGGACGGCGGGGTTGAGGAGGTGGCGGCGCAGGATCGTGCGCACGGCAAGGGCCACGCCCGTGGCCACTGCGGCATGGCATACGGCACCAGGCGTCCACGGCCGGCAGGATGGGGCACTGTTGTGCAAAGGACAGTGAGCACAGGAGCGGCCACGGCCGCCAGGGCGGCGGCGCGTCTCACCGTCTGCGCCTCCTCGCGCCACCGCGCCAGCACCTCCTGCTTGTTGGCCAGCAGCCGCTCCGCCTCCGCCGCCGCGCTGGCCGCCGCGTTGGCCTGCACCTCCAGCTTCGCAGCGAAGGCGCGCGCATCGTTCTCACGGTCGGCGCGCGTCGCGGCGATCTGCAAGAACACAGGGGCGAGCAGCGGTGTCGGCGGCAGCTCATCCGCAGCCCGCATACACTGCCCCTCTTCCCCCAATCCACAGCCTCGTTACGGCGTGCAGCGCAGCCCCAGCCAGCCATCCTGTCGCAACGGAAGGACGCGGCCGCCGCACCTGCTGCCGCAGCTCCGCCTCGGCGTTCTGGCGCGCGGCCTTGGCGGCGGCCAGCTCGCGGCCCTGCGCGTCCATCTGGCGCTTGCCGGCCGCCACCTCGGCGCGGGTGGCCGCCAGGTTGGACTCGAGCTCCGCGATAGTGGACTTGAGGCCGCGTAGCGTGTGCTGTTGGAGGAGTGGTAGGGCCACGGCGGGGCTAGAGGGTGTGAGGTGATGTCTGAGTCCATTGATGACGGTTACACCCGTTCGCTCGGCGCACGGGCGCAGCTTGCAAACACCGGCGGCACGGCCATACGCAGGTACGGATGTGTTCCGCCGCACCTCGTAGTTCTGCCGCTCCATCTGCGCGTCCCGCGCCGCGCGCTCCGCCTTGCGCGCCGCGCTCTCCATCTTGGCCACCGCCTCGTCGCGCTCGCGCTCCACGGCAGCCACCTGCGCCGCGGCCAGCAGCGGGGCGCACCACGTTGGCGCCGCCACCCGTGTGCAGGCGAGGGCAGGCAGCAGCGCCAGCCACCATAGGCACAGGGACCACCCGTGGATGGACGCAGGTGCTGCAAGAATTGCAGGAGCCGGTCTCGTAGCCAGGCTGGCATGCAAGCGAAGCTGACACGAGCACCCGATGCGCCTACAACCACGGGCCGCACCTTCTCCACGGCGCCCAGCGACGCCAGCCCGAGCCGGCTCTTGGACGCCAGCGCGCTGGCCGCGTCCTCGCGCAGGGCCGCCAGCTCCGCCTGTAGACCGGCGCAGTGAAGGGGCGTGCCGGGCGTGCGATTGAGCAAGCGCGCAGCCAGGAAACCACACCGCGTGCCTTCCAAAGTCCGCGGCCCACGCTAAGCTCGGCGACGCCTGCCGGTGGCCTGGCCCGCATGCGGAGGCCCGGGGGCTCGTGCTGCCGAAAGCTGCTTCGCTGCTACAGCAACCCCGGTCCTATCATCCGCCCTTGCGTCATGGCTGTTGGCTGTCGGGCAGGCCCAGCACGTGCACAGCAGCACCGCGTGCACACGTACTAGCGGGCACCGCCACCGCACGCACGCACCACGAGGCTGCCCTGGTCGCGCTCCAGCCGCTCCGCGCGCGTGCGCCACTCCGACACGGCCGAGTGCGCCGCGGCCAGCTCCTCACGAAGCTGGGGGCAGGGCAAGGCGGATGGGGTGAGCGACAGCGGCCAGGCAGTGTCAGCCGGCCGTGTAACGTGCATGGCATAAGCGGGCCTTCGGCGCACGAGCGCATGCTCGATGCACTCGTAAGCACGCTGCTGGAACGGACGGCCCCGCCCCACGCCCCCCTCGCACCTGCTGCGCCGCGCCCTGCGACGCCGCCACCTGCGCCTGGAACTCATCCACCACCGCGTCACGGGTGGCCTGTGGGCGCAGTCGCGTGCCAGGGCGCGCGTTTCCGTCAATAGTCTTGCAAGCTACGGCTGTAACAGCGGCTGCGCAGTTGGCGCTCGGCACCTCCAGCACACGGGTGGCGAGCCATGCGCTACCCCACAGATCGCGGCGCTCCTGCGCTTCCCCGACATGACCATCACCGCCACCGCTGCGGGCACCCACCTGGCGCACGGTGGTGAGCCGCGTGTTGGCCAGCTCCACCTGGCGCTCCAGGTCGGCGCAGCGGGCGAGCGCGCTGTCGCGCGCCAGCCGCGCCTCGTCCGCCGCCGACATGGCCTCCTTGACGCGGCTCCACACCTGGTGGCAAAGTGGCGAGCAGCACAAGGCAAGCGGTGATGGCGCCGATACAAGGTCCCCTTCGCGCAGAGCCCGCCCAGCAAGGGCCAGTGCGCCCAGGCGGCGCGTCACAGCTTGAAAAGCCGCCTCCTCCGCGCTAGACCACTCACGTCGGCGTCGCGGCGCTGCAGCTCCGTCAGCTTGGACTCCACGCCGCCCAGCGCGTTGCGCAATGTATCACACTCGCGCGTCAGGGCCGACGCCTGCGGAGCGAGGAGGCCAGGCTTGATGTGGCATCACACATGGGCGCCACAGCAGCGCAGCAACAGGCGGCCAGCCGGCTGCGAAGCGCGCCATGTCCTCCCTTAAGCCTCCGCACCGGAGCTGCGGCGCACGGAGCCCCTGCCCACCTGGCCCTGCAGCATGTCGCCGCGCTCACGCGCCGTGCTCAGCTCCAGCTGCAGGCTCGCCGCGCCGTCGGCTGCCACCTTGTAGCGCTGCTGCGCGGCGTTGGCCTCGGCCGCCAGCTGCGCGTGCGCCTGCCGCAGCTCCTCCAGCGCGGCCTGAGGGCGGTTGGAGGGCAGGGCATGTGGGATCGGGCAGGGGGCACCGCTGGCACAGCCAGGCGTTGGCGCGTGCAAATCAAAGCCGATACAGTGAGGTGGGCCGAGGGCCCCGTCTGGACCCTGACCCCTTCGAGACTCCCTGCTTGCCTTGGTGGTGGCCGCGGCGGTGGACGACTCGTCGGCCGCGGCCTTGTTGCGCTGCGACTGCGCCGCCAGCGCCGCGCTCTTGGCCTCGGCGGCGCGCAGGGCCTCCATGAGCTTTGCGCTCCTGGCCTCGGCATCCTGGGGATCGCGGGCGGGAGACTGGTAGGCGAGAAGCGGCTTTGCCTGGGCCAGAGCTTCCACAGGTTTGCCGCAGGGGCTGTGTCCGGAGGTGAACATGTCAGGGGACGGTGGCAGGGAGTGGCGCCAGGGAGGTGCGTTTCAACCGCACTCCAGGCGTGGCGTTCTGGCGACGGGCGCACGACAGGGCAGGCACCAGCGGTGCTCCCCAACCCCGAGCCAGCACACGGAAAGGGCGGCTGCGCACCTGCGCCTTGGCGGCCGCCTGCTGGGCCTGCAGCGCCGCCGCCGCCGTCTCCTGGCCCGCCCGCAGCGCCTCTGCGCTGCGCTCCTGCAGCGTGCGGTGCAGGCGCTGGATCTCGCCGTCCAGCTCGCTCTGTGCGGCAGCAGAGGAACACGGTGGCGGCAAGGCGTCAGGATGGGCGCAGAGGGGCACTGCGGCACACCAAGAAGGTTCCTCGCGGCGTGGGCAAGCCATGCCACAGGGGCAGAGCTATGCCACGCGTCGCGATCAGCAGGGACGCCTGTGCGCCCGCCCGGTGCCCCCTCCCTTCCGCGCTGCCCGGGCCCGCGCTGCAGCACCGCACCCCACCCCACCCGGCGGCCCGCGCCACCGCCCCCACCTGCTGAGACAGCAGCAGCTCGTTCTCGCGGCGCAGCAGCTCCAGCTCCTCGCTGCTGCCCGCCGCTGCCGCGTGCGCCGCCGCAGCGGCCCCCTGCGCCGCAGCGGTCGCGGCGGCCGAGTGCGCGGCGTGCGCGTGCGCGGCGTCGCGCGCCTCCGCCGCGGCGGCCGCCTCTGCCCGCAGCTTGTCGTTCTCCTCCACCACCTCGTCCACCTGCGGGGAGGCAGGTGACTGCCATACTTCTACACCGTAGTACATGAGACACATCATAAGTAGCACAGTGTTTTGTATTATCTTTCCCCTCCAGCACCACGCCAACCAGCGGCACAGGCAGCACATCGCCACGGCCAGCAGGGATGAAGTCGGCGTGAAATGGGAAGCAGCCACAAGAGAAACGGTTCCGCGGTGCGCCATAGTACGCGACCTTCAGTTCGGCGTCCGTTGCCAGCTCGCTCACCTGCGCCTTGACGGCCGCCACCTGCTCCGTGCGCTGCCGCAGCTCCGCCTCCAGCCCAGCGATGCGGCCGTCGTAGGCTGCCATGAGCGGTGCCAGCATCTTCTGGTCACGCAAAGCTGCGAGGGGCGCCGCCGCCGCGCCGCCGCCGGCTGCCAGCGCCGCCGTCGCATCTGCCAGCAGCGCCTCAAGCTCGGCCGCCGCCGCCGCGGCGCTGGCGGACGCGGCCGGAGCCGGGTCCGCGGCCGGTGGGGGTGGCGGTGGGGGCGGCGGGGGCGGAGGCGCCGCTACTGGAGCCGGCGCCGGCGGCGGCGGCGGAGGAGCGGCAGCGGGCGGCGCCTCGCGCACAACCGGCGCAGCATAGGTCACATAGGGGGCTGGCGCCGGCGCAGGAGCCGGCACAGGAGCCAGTGGTGGCGGCGGTGGCGGTGGCGGCGGCGGCGGCGGCGCGTGCGCCACAGGCGCAGGCTCGCCGGTGCCGGTGATCGCCGAGACGGCGGCGGCGGCGCGCTCCGGCGACACGCCGTGGCGCGACACCTCCGTCGACAGCCGGGCCACCAGGTCCTCCAGGAAGCGGACCTGCAGCGCCAGGTCTGGATCGCCGCCGCCGCCGGCGGCTCCGCCCGACCTGGCAACCGCACGGTCCGACGACTCCACGTAGCTGCTGGTGCCGTCGCCGCCGCTGCCGCTGCTTTCGTACTGCGGCGGCTGCGGCGGCGGCGCGTAATAGTGGGGGACGTAGCCGCCGCCGCCGCTGCTGGAGCGCGCGCGCTCGCGCTCGCGCTCCCGGTCGCGGCCGCGGCGGCGCTCGTCCTCGGTGTCGCTGCTGCCGCTGGGGCCCACCGCGAACTCCACGCGGCGGCGGACGGGGTCAGCCGGGTCGCTCCGACGCGCCGGGCGGCTCGAGGCCGGCGCGGCGCGAGGGCTGTCGTAGCTACGTGACCCGCCGCCGCCGCCGCCGCCACCGTGGTACGGCTGCGCCGTCTGGAAAGTCGGCAGCGGCGGCGGTTGCGGCGGCGCGGCCTGGTACGCCACGGGCTGCGGCGCCGTCACGTAGAACACCTGCTGTGGCTGCTGCTGCGGCTGCTGCTGTGGTTGCGCTTGCGGCGGCGGCACCGCCATGACCGGCTGGTAGGCCGGCTGCTGCTGCTGCTGCGGCGGCGGCGGCATCTCGTAGTGCTGCTGCTGCGGCGGCATTTCGTAGAGCTGCGGCGGTGGCGGCGGCGGCGGCGGCGCGTACGCGTACGGCGAGCCCAGCGGCGGCGAGGCCGGCGGAGGTGGCGGCGGCGGCGGCGGCGCTATGCCGTAGCCGGGCAGGCCAGCACGCGCCTGCTGGAAGATGGAGTTGTAGAAGCCGCCCGAGGAGGACGGCACGCGGCCCGACAGCTCGTAGTCGTCACCGAAGCCGCTTGCCCCCAGGTAGCCGCTGTCGGGGCCACCGCTAGGGCCGCCATACTGGTCCAGGTACTCGTACGCGAAGGCGCCGCTGTACGGCACCACCGGCGGCGGGCCAGTGGCGGCGGCGGCGGCGTGCAGGCCGTCGGCGAGGGCGGCGGTGGGCACGCCGCGCGGCCCCACGGGCAGCGACACGCCCACCGGGTGTGCCACAAAGAGCTGCGCCACGCCGCCGGCGCCGGGACTGTGCAGGAAGAGCGGCGCGCCGCCGGGGCCGGTCATGGTGGCGCCGGCGGGGGCGCCGCCGCCGCCGCCGCGGGGCGCGGTGGCGTCGGCGTCGCTGCCGCTGCCACCGACGGCCATATCGTGGTACGAGGGGCCCTGCGGATGCCGCAGCGGCAGGTGAGGGTCGCTGGGCCTGTGCCTAGGCGGGACTGCGCTGGGTTCCATGCAGGCTGCACATAAGCGCACCGCCGGGCACGATGGGGGCCTGCCGCCAGTGCATCCGCCGGGCGCAGCGTTCCGTCCTTCGGCGGTGCAAACAAACCCCTGCCCCTCCGCGTGGCCAGGCCCCAGGCCGTCCCTCTAGCCTACCTGCGTCTGCACGGCAGCCGGCGCAAAGTTCACGAATGTCTGCGTCTCGGCCTCGTGGCCTGGGCTGCGCGGCGCCGAGGGCGATAGCGCCGGCAGCGCGCCCTCGCCCAAGGTAGGCATCTCCTGGAGGGGCGGGCCATGAAAGCAGCGGCGGGGTACGGTACCGTGAGCACATTGCGCGGGTGGGCGGCAGGGGCACGGCACGGCACTAACGTGCCAGTGCAGTGGCCCATGATGGACGTCCTGATTGTATACATGTGCGTGTGCTGGAACTGCCTTTCCCCCCCAATCCCGCCCCGCACTCGGGCGTGCGCTCGACGTCAGCGGACGCCGCACCTGCACGGTCTGCCCCGAGCGCGCCGTCATGGCTGCCTGCTGCTCCTGCGCCTGGATCTGGGCGTCGTCCATCTCCCGCATGATTACCTGGCGAGCAAGACGCGGCGCACACACGGGCGCAGGCGCAGGTGGTGAGCGCCACACGCGCGAAGGCGCAGGGTTTTGCCGCCGGTGATGCAGCTCCAGGAAACGGGCCGGCTCGCCCCTGCCCGTCCCGTGTAGCGGTGCGCTGGCAGCCGGCCTAACGGGGCCCTACCTCCACGGTGTCACGAAGGTCCTTCATCAGCTGCTTGACGGCGGCTGCGCTTGCGCAGCGCATGCGCAGGTCTCGGGGGCCCTTGTCGGTCTCAATCTGCAGGTCCAGGCAGTCGTCTGGCCCCGGGTTCTTGCTGCGCAGGTGAGACGGGAGCCATTTCCGGATGGTCTCATAGGCAAATGTGTTGATATCCTGAAGGTGTGGCGCCAGGAAGGGGGGGACAGGGGACGTTTGGTGGGGGCTGCTGTGGGGGCAACGATGTGGGCGGTGCTGGCGTGCGGGTGTCGCACCTTGCCCTCTAGCGTCGCAAGGCGCACTCCATTACTGCTAACCACCAGCGACACGGGCTGCTCCCGGCCCGATGGTGCAAGCAGCACCACGCGGTGGGTCGTCGGCGCGAGCGAGCTCATTGTGGGTCCAAGTCAATCGTCAGAGAGTCTGCCGCTGCAAGTCAGCTTGAGTCGCAAGGCTTTGCCAAGCTGATTCGAGAGTGTTTGGTGCTGTTACAGAGACGGCTCAGTCAGCTACACCCGGAACACCGGTAGCGGGCATGCGGGTGGCAGGTCAGGTCATTGTTCATCGCATTGTGTGAACAGTGTTATCGGTAAGGTTGCGTACTAGTCGGGCAACTAGGAGGGCGCAGCTGTGCACGCAAACCGGGGTTCCTCGCGACGTGTACGGTGCAAGCTAAAGAATGCGGGCGGCCGTGCTGCTGGGCCCATACGCTGGGGTTTGTACATGGTTTCAACAACCTACACAGCTAGCATGCACGTCCGCCTCTTGTTGGATTGTTGATTGCGCGACGCATGCGTGCCGTCACCCTGGAAACACGAAAGACAACCTTCCATACACCGCGCTGAGCCAACCGTAGTTTGTGGAGCCCTGCGCGCATGGCAGCGCTCGCGTCACGGGGGGCCGGCGAGCATGCTGGCGTTGGTTGTGAAGTCGCGCCAAGCAGACCGGAGAGCGCAGCTGACGCGTCCGCAGCTAACGCGGCAAAGGCTGAGGGATCTGCTCCCCGCAACCGCCGCGCCGGCAGCTTGGTTACGGACTCAGCAGCGGCGCTCCTCTCTTCCAGCCTCTTCGCCTCGGCTTTCTACCCGCTGCACCGCATCAAAGTGCTCGTGCAGACGCAGGACAGCAACCCGCTGATCATCAGTGGCAAGGTGCGGAGCCCCTGCACAACGGGCCGGCTGGGGCGGCACGGCAGGACCGGCAGGCCCTGCCAGGGGCCCTCCCGCCGCCATACGCCCCAACCCGGCCCACACGACCGTGTCGTTCCCCGCCGCCCCGCCCCCAGATCCCCCGCTACTCAGTGCTAGGCGCAGCGCCCCGCCTGCTGCGCGAGGGCGGCGCCCGCGAGCTGTGGCGCGGCATGGCGCCGTACATGCTGCGGCACGTGCCCTCCACCACCCTCAGCTTCGCGTTCAAGGACGCCCTCCTGCGCCACGTGCTCCCCAGCGTGCACCTGGGCGACGCCCACGGCCCTGCTCCGGCCTCTATCGGCAGCGCAGTGGCCGCCGCATCCTCTGCGCCGCCAGCCGCAGCCGGCGGCGGTGGCGGCGCGCCGTCGATGTCGGGGCTGGGGTCCGCGGCGGCGGTCAACGTGGCGGCGGGCTTCCTGGCGGGGGCGGCTGCGCTGCTAGTGGTGTACCCCCTCGACTTTGCAACTATTAGGTGCGGCGTGGGGCGGGCAGCGCGAGGGAAGGGGGCAACTGCGGAGGGTCCCGGGCGTGGCGGGTACTGGTCGTGCAGGCATGCACCTGCACGTGCGCCGAGGGTTATCGTGCTGCTGCTGGTGCGGCATTTGGTGCTGGCAGCGAGGGGCGGGGACCGGGAAGAGGGACGACACCTGGGCGGACCCACCGCACATCCCCGCCCGCCCTGCTCGTGGTGCCCCGCTGTCATGTCGCAGGATGGCGGCGGAGCTGCGGCACAGCAGGAAGTCCGAGGGTGCGTCGTGCGGCCTGCCGTTGCCGGGGCCTGTTGGGGCCAACGACTGGCAACACAGGCCGAAGAGCCAGCACGCTCGGCCAGCTCTGGCCTATGCCGCGCGCGCCTGCTTCCCTGCGCTTCCAACTCCGTCACCGCCGGTCCCCGTGCCCCGCAGGCATACTGGCCACGCTCAACAACACGCAGCGCCGCGGTGGCCTGGCGGCGCTCTACAAAGGGTGCGGCTGAGCGGCGGCGGCAGCGGCGGCAGCAGCGGCGGGGCCCCTTAGGGAGAAGGGAACCTGCGCATGCGCCATCTTTCGCAGCGGCGCCGACCCGCTCCGGCACGCGCCCGATGCGCCTCCGCGCCCTGATGCGCGCCGCCGGGGTTCGGTGTGTGCGTCACAGCTGTGGGCCACTGCCTTGGGCCGACACCCGCCCCGCCCCACGCGCCTCGCCCGCCCGGGCCCGCAGCTACGGCGTTTCGGCCCTGGCCATCGGCGCCTACAAGGCGCTCTATTTCGGGCTGTACGACACGTCCGTCGCCGTGATGGAGCACGTGAGTGGCGCGCTAGGGCCGTAGGGCGGGGCGTAGGCCCGTCGCTGGCTGGCGGCTGCCTGCGTGCGGGGGGATGCCCGCTCAACGCCAACACCGCAGATCGGCGCCGAGCCCAGGCCCGCCGAACCTCCATGCCTCCGCACCCCGCCCGCTCCGCGCTCCCCTACGCAGCGCTCCTCGGCGGCCGCCGCGGCCACCGGCGCGCCGCACGAGGCGCCCGGCGTGCTGACGCGCTGGGCGGTGGCGAGCGCGGTGGTGGCGGCCGCCTCCACCGCCACGTACCCGCTGGACGTGGTGCGCAAGCGGCTGGTGGCGGACACGGCGCTGGGCCCGGGGCGGCAGCAGTACCACAGCCTGGCGGACTGCGTGGCCAAGATGGCGGCCACCGAGGGTAGGCAGGGCGCTGGAGGGGTGGCGTGAGCTGCTGCTGGCGGGCGGGCTGGCGGGCCTCGCTGGGGGGTGGGGATAGGGCTGTGCGGCCAAGATGGCGGCCACGGAAGGTTCGGGATGGTCGTAGGGTTACTGTAGGAGCGGTGGTAGGGGTGCCCGAGCACCGGATGCTGCCGTGGCGCCCTAGCTGCAACCGCCTGCCTGCCCGCCCGCCCGCCAACCGCACGGTACTCCGCAGGCGTGCGCGGCTTCTACCGGTTCTACGGGTACGACATGCTGCTGCGCATGGGCGGCGGCGTGCTGCTGGTGCTGTACGACGAGATCAAGGCGCACGGCATGGCGGGCTTGCTCAGCATGAAGCTGTGACCCAGCGCCGGCGCCCGCGTGGAGCTAGCCTGGCGTGAAGCTGGGACGACAAGTGCACGTGCGCTAGGGGCTTGATGGGTGAGGCCGGCGTGGCAAAGAGCTGCGGTGGCCTGGGTTTGAAACCCAACTCGAAGTCAAGCCAAGGCGGCGACGGGGTGTGCCGGTGCTCCCCGGCTAGTGCTGGCTGTTTGCAGGAGTGAGGTTGCGAGGGTTCAGGGCCGTGGCGGGCGGTGTGGTTATGTGTGATGCGTGCGCCCGGTGCTCCGTGGCCCCGGGCTGCGCTGGCAGCAACGCAGGTGGGCATGCGGCCCTTCGCGGGAGCGGAGGAGCGACTGCATGTCGGGCAGTCGGCCGCCGCGGCCTGGGGCGCCGCAGCAGCAGGAGAGCGAGCGGGACCGCGTAACGGTGTGGAGGAGCCAAGAGAGAATGCTGAGCAACCCAGCAGGTGTGCGAACCCAGTCAGGCCTAGAATAGAAGGGCTCCTGGGTCCTGGCACAGACGAAGAACCAGAGTGGCTGCGCTGCGTCGAGCGCATGCGACTTGAGTGCATGAGCGTTGCAGGCTAGGGGCGATTTGAGTGCACGAGCGTAGGAGGCTTGGGTAAATCTCTGCCGTGGGCAATACCCTGGTTTGTGCGTCAGCGGCTGTGTACATGGCCAGTGCGTGGCTGCTACTGGCCAAGCAGGTGCAGGCAACGAATGGCTGTAGCGGGCCGTGCTTCTTTTTGTTGGTCAGGCCGTACTGGGTGGCACGCCACGAACGTCAATGAGATGTTAACCTGACACCAGCTGACCGTCAGTGCCGCTCTGTCGCGGGTGCTGGATGGTGCCGTGCGATGGCACATGGATTATAGCGGATAGGCGATCTGGGCTAGTGTCCAAGCCCATTACTTAAGGCCACAGCTCCGCAAACGAGCGTTCGTTCTTGGCGGTACTCCTGACAATCACAGGGAGTGCTTCCGGCGATGCCGGGCGTCCCCAGCAGCACAAACCGCTCCACGAACGGCCCTGAGAGTCTGTAACCTACAGCCCCTGGCCCTGACGATTCCCCAAAGCCACACTGCAACTGCCCTCCCGCCAGGAACGCTACCAGCCTCCTAGGCCTCAACGGCGTCCGCCCGTACGTACACGGACTGCGCAACACGGCGCCCCACAAGCGCAGCCCGCCCAGTCAATCACCCGCTCCATGTACAGCCAGCCGGCAGCCGACGCGGCAACCGATGTGGCGGAACCCAGGTTAGCCTCAGGAGCTGCTGCCGCCGTGCCCTAGCACGGTGCCGCATGCTGCACGCACTCCGCCACATGCCTGTGCCCCTGCCATCCCCATCCCCAATCACCCCCCTGCGCCAGCGACCCACGCCTACCCTCTCCGAGCCCCACCACACTCTCCAAGCCGCGCACCCTCCATCCCATCCGCATTTGGCCCACAAGCGAGCACTCCCCGTCTGGCTCACTTGGTCAGCGCGGGCTGCCCCGGCCCGCCGCGGCTGAGGCCCGCCGCGTTCTCCGAGTCCTCAAACCGGAACTTGCTGGCGTCCCAGACCTCGTTGAAGTCAGGCAGCGGCGCGCCGGTCTCGTTCATGCCCTGCTGCTTGCGCACCTGCAGCCGCTGCGCCACCAGCACCACCAGGCCCGTCAGGAACACGGCGGCCTGCACCATGTCGGCCATGACGCCTGCGGGGCAGGGCGCACGGGGCAAGGGGGCAGGTGACGTGGACGGAAGTACGGACGCTAGGAGGTCACGTTGCCATGACAGCCCATGGCTACGCATAGACCGCATGCGCCTAGGAGGTATGGCTTTGGAATGCAGGAAGGTTGGAATGGAGGGCCGTACGAGCCAAGGCACGTTCAGGGCATGGGCATGGCCGCGGGCAGGACAGCGTGATGCAGGACAGGGCCGGGACGGGCGGCGGTAGAACCGGGCCGACATGTGGTGCGGCAGCGCGCAGCACGGTGCAGGACAGGGCCGCAGCAGCGTCGGGCGCGGAGAGCTGGCGGGCGTGAGCCCTTGTCAGCGGCCGCCTGTGCCTATCCCCGATTCCTGCCTCCAGCCAGCCAGCCGGGCCTGCCCCCGCCGGGCGGCCGCCGTGGCGCACCCTCTGCTGCGGCGCTCACCGTAGGGGTCCTCCCGCACCGACTCCTGCCAGTCCGTGACCACGCTGACGCCCTGCAGCAACCGCTCAGCTCCGCAGAAGACCGTGAACACCAGCACCCAGTTCTCGTACACTTGCCGCTTGTACATTAGCACAAACTGCGGCGGCGGGGGCGGCGGGGCCGGCGGTGAGCCGACCGCAGGGACCAAGGTCGGACATACCGCGCCCCTTGCCGGTGAGGTCAGCGGGAGCGGCCTCCTCAGTGCGCCGAGGCACTTCGCATGGCGTTGCTGTTTGTACCCGGTAACCAGCGTGCGAGTGGCGAGTCTCGCGTTGCGCAGCCAAGCGTAGCCTTGGGCCAACGGATTGCGGCCCTAGGCTGCGTCCCCCGAAGGAGGCCCAGCCGCCCGAGAACGCGCCACCCGTGCCGTGTGCCAGCAGGCCGCACCTGCGGCAGCAGCGCGACCGCCTCCAGGTACACGGAGAAGGAGTGGCAGATCTCAATGACCAGCTTGACGCGGTTGAGGAAGAAGGCCAGAACCTGCGGGGGAACCAGGACCGACCCATTACAACACCAAGAACACCCTCCCGCCCCGTTCATGTGCAGCATCGCCGCATGCTGGTGTAGCTGCCTCGTCGGGCAGAGCTGACCGTCAGCGTCGCGGCTGTGGCTGCCCCACGAGTGCGCAAGCCGTAGAGGCGGCCCACCTGGGCGGCCCCGCAATCACCGACGCTGACTGTATCCTAGACGGCATCAGCGGCCCCGCCCGTTATAACATCTGTAGGCGCGCAGGCCCTGCCTGTGCAGCCCTCGCCATGACAGCAGGGGCATGCAAGCGCGCACCAGGCAGGGCGCTAGCAGCGCGAGGCGCGGGAAGGTGTCCAGGTCCGCGTCGTATGACCCAGAGGCGGGCGAGTAGCGCATCAGCAGCACCACGGCGAGCGCCACGACCAGGTGCAGGACCTGGGCAACGGGGGCGTGAGGATGGTGAGGAGGAGGGTGCAGGGGCGGAGAGGACATCCGCGAGGTGTGGGAGTGGAGCAGCTGAGCTTGACGGGGCCTAGGCTGAAGGTACAACGAGCGGCGGGGCGCGCGCCCGTTGGCGTCCGCAGGCACCGCTGACCTTGACAACCGTGCTGCCGAGCGACACATAGAGATACAGCAGGTCAAGGTAGCGGAAAATGTAGATGATGAGGAACAGCTCCTGCGTGATAACTGCGGGGAGCGGTGTCGGGGGGTGACGGTACGTATGAGTCCCGTTTTACCGCGTGCGGTGCACGGGGTCGGGCGCAGGGTCCCCGCCGCAACCCAGGGGAGAAGCCGTACGCGGACCCCGCTGGCAACCCAGTGGGACTCGCGCAGGCGGCGTTGAGCTGGGGCGCTCGGAAGCGCAACCGGCAGAAGGCGGTCCGTTCTGCCCCCGGCCTTCGACCTTGACCCGGGTTCGGCTACCGCCAACAAGTGCCCTCGCCCAGCCAGCTCGGGACGCCAATCCATAGGGCACACCTGAGATTCCGCGGCAGTTCTTGTCGCGAATAAGCTTCCATAGCAACAGCTTGCGGGAGATCAGGTGACACACTCCTCCCGCCAGCAACGCCGCGTCCATGGGAAGCTGCGGCATCTTAGCTAGCTAGTGACGGGCAGCGAAGGCCCCGCTACGTTCCCGCACTCGGTCTCAACTTGTCAAGCAGCGCAAGCAACGCAGGTATGCAAGTAATGTAATATAGTGATGCTGAGCAAGTACGCTGCGCTTTGTACAAGAGCAGTTGGGCAGCAAGTTTGGGCCGCATCGGTTTGTCCCAAGCGACACAAGCGACCTTGGCGAAACTTTGTCCAACTCTGCACTAGCCGTTACGAGCGTAACAAACGCTCATAATTCTTTTGTCAATTGGTGTCGCGAGCCTTGTGGCCAGCATTCGCGTCTATACACGCCAGCATAGCGTGACGGCGGCGGTGATATGCCGCTTATAGGCAACCTCTTGGCCTCGGGCCAAAGCTGCGGCTTACATCCGTCGCGGGAGCCGTCCGCGGCGGCTCGGGCGTCGCATGTCGTTGGCGCTGGCCGCGGCAGCGGCGCTGGTACACGTCGCAGCGCGCGGCCTCGGCCGTCCGGTCCATTTCGGCAAGCGCCGCCAACGCCAACCCCGGCCGAAGTGCCGGTGGAGGGCGACGTGCAGTTGCCCAGCGTCGGCTGGATGTGGCAGACTGCGCCCTCGGTCTCGTCGTCGCCAGCGACCCGCCCGGTGCCCACCGCTGCCGCCACGGTGGCTAACCTCTACCAGGACCGCATCAAAGCCAAGAAGTGCGTTCCCGGTGTCGTGGGGACGCGGTTCGTGGGACAGCGAGAGCTAAGCTTGAAACGCGCAGCCTAAGGCAGCGTCAGCTCGCGTCGCCGCTCTGCACTCTAGCACCCCGGCCAGTACTCCTCCCGCCATCCTGGGACTCCTAGGCCACGTCTTTGGTCCCTGTGTCCCCACAGCCATGCCAGCACCGGGCTCTTCTCGCCCAAACTCTGCAGGCCGGCGCGCCGGAAAGCCCTATCCGAATCCGGCGCCCCCAACCAGCCCGTGCGTCCGAACGCAACAGAATCTGCCACCCTAATTCGCCGATGAGCCTTGCTTTACGCTGCTTCTGCTGCTGCCGCCGCCGCTGGCTGTGTGCTGCCAGGTCCCTCGGCCAGAACTTCCTCACAGACGACTCCATCCTGAAGGACTTGGTGGCTTCGGCGGCCGTGGGGCCTGGGGACTTGGTGCTGGAGGTGGGGACGAGGCGCAGGGTACCAGCCGGTGCCCGGGGCCTGGCTTCCCTCGCTTCTGCTGGCGCTCCGGCTTGAAGCCAGGGCAGGGGTTAGGGGCTTGGCCAAGGCTCAGCCTATCGGCAGGGCCCTTGGTGGCGGGGATGGGCGGCACAGGCCGGGCAGAGGACCTGCGCGTGGGGCGTGCGGCCGACAGCACTCATCAACAGTTGGCAGCGCCGTGTGGAGCCATGTACGGCCAGTTGTCGGGACGCCTGTCGCTGACGACACCATCGCTCTTGGCCCTCGGTCCTCCCCGCGTGCCCAGGTGGGCCCCGGCACAGGCAACCTGACCAAGCACCTGCTGCAGCGCGGCGCCCGCGTGACGGCGGTGGAGAAGGACGACACGCTCTTCGCGCGGCTGCAGCAGGAGTACAGCGGGGTGCGTGGCCGGGGGTGCAAGCCACCCGTGGCGAGGGCAGCTGCGCGCGCGGGCTGCGGCCGAGCCCTGCATGACAGCCGGGCGGCGGCGACGCTTAGAGCCGCGCGTGCGCACGTCGCCAGCGCTGCCACTGCCTGCTAGCGTGCCTGCTAGCGTGCCCGGGTGGTTGCTGCACCAGCACGCTTCCTGGACAAAAGCCCCGCTGTGGTGGGTGTCGGCCGGCGGCTGTCCGCAGTCCACAAAGCCCCGCACCCGCCTGCCTGAGCGCGGGCTGCCCTTCCCCCTCCCAGGTGCCGGAGCTGGCGCTGGTCCACGGCGACGCGTGCACGGTGAGGCCCGCGCAGGCGGGGCGTAGCCGCGGCAGCGCGGCACACGGTCGTGCCCTCCGCCGCGCAGCCCGCCGTGGCGTGCCGGCACCCCGTGCCGCGCAGCCTGGCCTCGTAGCCCCCGACTCATCGCGCTCCCGCCCTTTTCCCGCGCGCGAGCCGCAGGTGGGGCTGGAGGAGGTCCTGCGGGGCATGGTGGCGCAGGAGCGGCCTGCAGACGCGACGCCGTCCGACGACGCCGCGGCCGGCACGGCCGCGCCCACAAGCCCCGCTGCCGACGCAGCGGCCGCCGCGCCGCGCCGCGGCGGGCGCCGCGGTGCGGGCGCCGGCGGCCCGGCGCCGGCGGGCGGGCGCAAGGTCAAGGTGGTGGCCAACCTGCCGTACAACATCACCAAGGACGTGCTGAACATCCTGCTGCCGCTGGGCGAGCTCATCTCCGACCTGCACGTCATGATCCAGCACGAGGCCGCCGAGCGGCTCACGGAGCGCACGCCAGGTGCGGCCGCGGGCAGGGGCTGGCGGCGCAACGCCGGCTGTGCTGCGCGGCGCGGGGGCTATCGCGGCCGCCGCAGCCGAGCAGCGCAAGCAGCCGCAGCCACGCCGATGGGGCGATGGGCACGTTGGCGGGCTGGTGCCGGCTGGGCTGTGCGCGCCAGGGGCACGCACTTGCTGTTGCAGCAGCGGGGCAGCCCAGGCCCCTGGCGTACGGTCGCAACACGCAGGTGGCTGCCGCCATGCCGGGACGTGTGGCGGTGTGGCAATGCTGCCGCGTGGCTGCCACATTTGTGCGACCGCGTGTCCCTGTCGCCTGGCTTGCAGGCGGGCCGGAGTGGCGAGCCGCCAACATCCGCACCCTCTTCTACGCCAACCCCAAGTGCGGCTCAGTGCGGGCAGCTCGCTTGGCACGGCTAGGGGCGCTCTGCCGGGGGTTCAAGGTCCTAGCTGCCCACCCGCTGCCCCACTGCCACGGCCCGCGTCGCCTGACACGGCCCCCGGCGTACCGCCCCGGACATGGGCCCTGGCACGACCCGCCCCAGGTACCGCTTCCGCATCTCCCGCTTCAAGTACGACCCAGTCCCCGGCGTGGACGGCGCCCTCGTGACCTTCTCGCTGCTGCCGCCGGCCGCGCGGCCTGCCGTGCCGTCGGAGCGGGCCTTCCACGCGCTGGTGAACAAGGCCTTTTCGGAGCGGCGGAAGAAGATGCGAAACAGCGTTCAGCCGCTTTACAACGGCGAGCAGGTGGGGGCTCTGCTTACGCTGGTGCGCCGGTGCGAGCTGGCTTCGTGCAACGGTGTGAAGGGGTGTTGCAACCGGTTCGCAAAGCCTGTGTAGATCTATTCCTTGACCGAATACCACTCCGGCCGTCTCTCGCAGGTGGAGGCGGCGCTCGCGGCGGTGGGCCTGCGCGTCGACGCACGCGCGCAGGACCTGACGCTCGACCAATTTGTGGCGCTGAGCTGGCGGTTGCACGAAGCGCAGCTCGCGGCGGGGTTAGAGCTGCTGCAGGGCGAGAAGCGAGCCTAGGATGGGGCTGTGAGTGGTGCGATAAAAGGTTGTTGAGCGTTTCGGTTCAGTCCAAGGCCGGTGGTTGAGTGCACGGAGGGTTCGACAAATGGTAATGCGCGAGCTGGATGTCTGAGTTGTTCGCAATGAACAACTGTGAGGTGCTGCAAGGCGGACTAGGGAGGCAAACCGACCCGTCGGTCTGACCGGATTTGCGAAACGCCGAAGCCCTCGCACACTCCCCAACAGCATTGGCGATCTGAGCGGCATCATATATGTCGCGCTCGCACGCACTGAAAACTTACAGTTGACCGTAGCGGCACTTCGCCGCCCCGACTTGCAGCTTGCAGCAGGTCGCAGCCCGTCGGGCACTCATCTTACGTCGCAGCGCGTCGCTTACTGCGACTGCGCGCTCACACAGCAAGCACCGTCCTCACGTAGGCGGTAGCGTCACAGGCGACGCCGACTACGCTGCAGCAGAGCGCGTGCAGCGCCAGTCGGTTGACGTTTGTAAGTCGTCGCATCGCGCTGTGCGGCTCGAGCAATGGCATGATCATGTTCATATAAGGCCCTACATGGTGTCGCGCTTGGCGCCCGCTTGCACGCACTTGCAGTCGGCATGCACGCACATACTCGGTCAAACCGCCGCAAGCAACCAACACTCGGTCATATGCCTTGCGTGTCCACCCTCGCAGGAGCACCATGGCTGGCAGTCCACCCGACCCCACCAAGGGGTTCTTCAACAAGCTGTCCTTCGGGTACATGACCCGGCATGTCGGCGCGGCGCGCAAGGGCATCACGCTGGACCCCACCGACACCGGCATGCCTGCTGAGAACCTCGCCCACAACGCCTATGAGGTCTTCCAGTCGCACTGGACGTCAGAGCTCAAGCTCAAGGACCAGGAAGATAAGAAGCCCAGCCTGCTGAGGGCGCTGCGCAAGTCCTTCGGCGGCTACTACATGCTTGCCGGCGTGTGCAAGATGCTGTGGAGCACCTTCGTCATCATGGGTACGTTCCAAGTTCTCATGGGCGCCCAGAAGGAACCCTGAAAGCCTTACTTACTCGCCGCCAGTGAGCCACCATGTGCTGCATTAGCTGCGATTCCGAGCACCCCTCTGTGCCCTGGACCGCCATCCCGACACGCTGGCGCCCTTTCGCTTCACCCGTTGTTTGCCGCAGGTGCCTTCTACTTCGTGCGCAGGTAGGGTGGAGTGGGAGAGGGGTTGTTGGGGCTGCGCGTGGATGGTGGGGAAGAGGAGGGGGACGGGGGGCCGAGCACGAGGGGCAACGCGGGTATGTGTCGCAGCACGGCGGCAGTCTTCTTGCAGTCTCCGTACTTATTCACGAGTACACCTAACTGCATCGCTTAGCTGCTGCGTTATCCACGCGTTTGGTGCGTTTGCGCTTGCGAGCTGTCGCCGCGCAGCTGTTGATTCTAGTGCTAAGCGGCTTGTCTCGCGGACGATTGCCAAGGTCCGACACGGCCCTTGCTAATAACACCTGCATTGCCCGACTTGCCCTGGTGTCCGCAGCCTGCTCGCGCACGTCAACGGTATCAAGGATGGCCGCCTGTACTCAACCGAGTATGCCGGCTGGGCCCTCATGGCTGGCTTCACCCTGGATGCCTGGTTCCTGGGTAAGTCGGGATGCGGTTGCCACAACGCAGCCATGCGCTCGGCAAAGCCGCTCAGCTTTGATCGAAGTTGTCGTGAAAGGTTGTCGCAAACCAGCTCCTGCTCTACCATGCTCGGACAATATATGAACGTGACGATCTCACCCATCCTCGTGATGCCGTCCCCAGGCCTGTCCCTCCAGCGCATGGGCTACATCTGCATGCAGGTCGGCATCCGTGCCCGCGCCGCCCTGGTGCAGTGCGTCACACACAAGGCCTTTCGTCTCACTTCCGTGCGGGCTGACGAGGCCGCTGGCATTGGTAAGCGCGTGGTTTGCCGCGGCCGCCCCACCATACCCGCCCGCGGCACACAAGGCGCAGCCGTCCCTGTCTCTGCCTGCGCGCGATCGAAAGTGCACGCCCATGCGCCTCCCCGCAGTCAACTTTGTTGCATCAGACGTCCAGAAAATCTACGATGGTGCCATGGTGCGCATGGGCGACAGCGAGTGGTTGCGCAGGGCCAGGGCAGCACTGGGGCATGGGGCTTGACTGCGCCTTACGCGCTCTTGTCGTCGCCCGCCGGTGCCTGCCACCGTACTCTCCTTGCCTCCTCCCCTCACCCCTGTCCTGGCGCTGCCCCCTCCTCAATACGCGCCCAGGAGCTGCATTACCTGTGGACGGCTCCGCTGGAGGCCGCTGCCATCCTGGCGCTGCTCGGCTACCTGACCAACGACTCAATGCTGCCCGGCCTGGGAGTCATCCTGCTGGTGCTGCCGCTGCAGTACTACTTCGGCTACAAGACCATCAAAATCAAGCTGGAGAACGCCACGCATGTCGGCCACCGCAGCGGCATCCTGCAGGAGGTGCTGCCCGCCATCAAGCTGGTCAAGTACTACGCCTGGGAGCAGTTCTTCGAGGATGAGATCACCAAGGTATGCGCAGGATGGCGCAGTGAAGTCTACGGGCCCATGTGGGTCAGGCCGTTTTCGTGTGTTCCAATATTAGGTAGAACAGAACCCCACACGCTGTGTCTTGATGGCATGGCGATGAAAGCTTCAGAAGGGGCTGTACGTAACCCCCTTTCCTGCCTCTCCGCCCACTCGCTCCTCCAGGTCCGTAAGCAGGAGCTCCGCCTCAGCTTTTGGAACGTGGTGATGAAGGTCATCAACGTGTCGATCGTGTTCTGCGTGCCGCCCATGACTGCCTTCGTCATCTTCATCAACTACGAGTTCAACAAGGCCCGCCTGGTGTCGTCCGTGGCCTTCACCACGCTGTCGCTGTTCAACATCCTGCGCTTCCCGCTGGTGGTGCTGCCCAAGGCGCTGCGCGCTGTCTCAGGTGGGGACCGTTCCCGGACCTTGCGAGTCGAGCACAGCCCCTTTACGTACTACCAGGGGTCCTCGCAGCCTGCCATCGCATGCTCATTCGTCCGCGTGTCCGCCCACCGCAGAGGCCAACGCCTCCCTGCAGCGCCTGGAAGCCTACCTCCTTGAGGACAACACCGCTGGCGCTAACACGGCCGCCAACGCCGCCCTGCGCAACAAGAACTCGGGCACCGCTGGCGCCGTTATGGTGTGTCTAGGGCACATCAGAGGGATCAGGGCGCACGTGGGTGGGGCCATGCCAGGGCCCGGAGCGTATGTGGGTCGGGACCGACGATGGCCCGGAGCGCATGTGGGTCAGGACGTGCGAGGGCCTCGAGCGCATGTGGGCTAGGCAAGTCGTCGCCTCGTCATGTCAGGCCCCCTGCTGTTGACCAATACCAGCATCCCACCCTGCGCCCATAACCTGCTCGCGCAGGACAACACCGTCTTCCACCACCCGACCAACCCCAACTGGCACCTGCACGTCCCGCGCTTCGAGGTCCACCCCGGCCAGGTGGTCGCGGTGGTTGGCCGCATCGGCGCCGGCAAGTCGTCGCTCATCCAGGCGCTGCTGGGCAACATGGTCAAGGAGCACGGCAGCATGGCCGTGGGCGGCCGCATCAGCTACGTGCCTCAGAACCCGTGGCTACAGAACCTGAGCGTGCGCGACAACGTGCTGTTCGGCGAGGCGTACGACCAGGCCAAGTACGACGCCGTCATTGATTCGTGCGCGCTGACGATGGACCTGGACATTCTACCGCAGGGTGACATGAGCAAGTAAGCGGGGGAGGGCCGGCGGGAGGGCCAGGAGGATACAGTGGGGAAGGCGAGGACGCTCGGGAAGCGGTTTGTTGGAAGCACGGCTCTGCGCTAAGATAGGTTGCGGCTCGATGCTGGGGCTCATCTGCCTGATCCTTGTCGTTCCCTTCGTGCCGCTTCCCCCTGCCGCCTCTCCCCGTATCCCCCAGGGCCGGCATCCGCGGCGTCAACTTCTCCGGCGGCCAGCGCCAGCGCGTCAACCTGGCC
>BDDC01001216.1:10693-31024 GCA_001662425.1 Chlamydomonas sphaeroides
CCCCGCCCTCCCCGCCCCCTCACCCGCCCTCGCCGCCGCCCTCGCCGCCCCGACCGCCCCGGCCGCCGCCCGTCCCGCCCCGGGCGCCCATCTTCGTATCCTCCACCAAAACCGCCGACGATGCGCTCATCGGCGTGTTCGTACCTCTTGGCTTAGCCGTATTGGGCGCCGGTGCCTTCCTTAGCTACCGCATCTGGCTGGCTCACAAGGCCGGCGGCGGCGCAGCCAGCGGCGGCGGCGGCGGCCGCCGCCGCGGCGGCGACATAGAGGCGGGCGGCGCCAGCAGTGCAAAGTCTGCATTGGGGCTAGGGTTGCTCAAAGGCATCAGCGCAAAGCGCAAAGGCAAGGCTAAGGGAGGCGAGGACGGGCATGAGGACATCGACAACCCGCTCTTTAGCTTTGCGAAGAAGAAGCCGGCGGCGGCGCCGCCGCCGCACAAGACGCGGCGACGCGGCGCCGCCGACGACGACGAGGACGACGACGGCGACCGGACGACCGCCAGCGACCGAAGCGTGATCACGCCGCCGACGGTTGGCCGGGAGCCGGGGCCCCTTGGCCGTGGCGGCGCCGCCGGCGACCGCATCCCGGCGGTCCGGCCGGCGGCGGCGCCGCCGCGGCGGCGGCGCTCGGACGAGGACTCGGAGGACTCGGGCTCGGGGTACGGGAGCGAAGGCTCGCAGGGTTCGAGGTCAGAGTCGGAGTCGGAGGAGGAGCACGGACGCGGGCGGAGAGCTGGCGGCGGCGGCGGCGGCGGCGGCGCTGGGCCGCGGGGTCGGCAGCCGGCGGAGCCGGAGCGCGGGCCGCTGCTGCGCGGCGGCGCCGCCGGCCGTGGCGTGGCGCAGCGGCAGCGGCCGTCCGACGACGGGTCCAGCAACGGCAGCGCCGCCAGCAGCCGTGGGCCGCCGCCGCCGCCGGCCGGGCGCGGCCGCGGCGGCCGCGGCGGCGCGGCGCCGCCGCCGTCGCGCGCCCCCGGCGGCGCTGGGGCGGTCCGGCGGCCGACGCGGCCCGAGCCGATCAGCGAAGAGGACGACGAGGGGACGGAGGTGTCAGGGTCGGGGTCGGGGTCAGAGGACGATGCTCGCGCCAGGGGGCCGCTCCTAGCCCGCGGCGCGCCCGCCGCCGCAGCGGCGCGGCGGCCGCCGACGGTGCCGCCGCCGGCACGGCGGCCCGCGGCGCCGCCGCCGAGGTCCTCCGAGGAGGACGCGTCCAGCGCGGGCCGCAGCGGCAGCGCCAGCTACAGCAGCGGCCGAAGACCGGCCCCCACGGCAGCCGCTGGGCGCGGGCGCGGCGGCGGCGGCGGCGCGGCGCCTGGGCGCGGCACGGCGGCGGCCGCCGGCCGCGGCCGGGGCCGCGCCGCCGCGCCGCCCAGCGACGACGAAACCGGTAGCGGAACCGGCAGCGGAAGTGGAAGCGGAAGCGAGGATGAGCCGCCTCCGCCGCGGCGGCCGGCGCCGGCGCAGAGGCCGCCGGCGCGCGGTGTGCGCTGGTGATGTAGTGTGTGGGCCTCGTCCGGGTTGCGGCGCCGTCCTTAGGCCGGCCGCGTGGGCACCTGAGGGGCCGCAAAGGCGCAACTGCAGGCGGGAGGGCAGGGCGGGCGTCACGGCCCTTGGCCGTGAGCCGCGGCTGTGGCCTCACCTGCTGTGACCTCGCCAGCTGTGACCTCGCCAGCTGTGACCTCGCCAGCTGTGACCTCACCTGCTGTGACCTCGCCAGCTGTGGCCTCACCTGCTGTGACCTCGCCAGCCGTGACCTCACCTGCTGTGACCTCGCCAGCTGTGACCTCGCCAGCTGTGACCTCACCTGCTGTGACCTCGCCAGCTGTGACCTTGCCAGCCGTGACGTCGCCAGCTGTGTCCTCGCCAGCTGTGACCTCGCCAGCCGTGACGTCGCCAGCTGTGACCTCGCCAGCTGTGACCTCGCCAGCTGTGACCTCACCTGCTGTGACCTCGCCAGCAGTGACCTCACCTGCTGTGACCTCGCCAGCTGTGACCTCGCCAGCCGTGACCTCACCTGCTGTGACCTCGCCAGCTGTGACTCCGCCAGCTGTGAGCTCACCTGCTGTGACCTCGCCAGCCGTGACGTCGACTGCTAGGCCACGGAGGAGGCGGCCTGCGCGCGACGACGGCGACAGCCTAGAGGCTGTCACGCTCTGGGCCCTATGCAGCAGTCGGCCCGGCCGCGTGTTTCTTTCTTGCTCGATCGCTCGTGGTGTTGGACTTTGCATGACTCTCTCTCTTGCGCGACGCTAGTGGTTTGGCGAGACGCTCCGGGTTTCGCTCCTGGTTGCCGTTCGTACTCGCGGTGTGGGCCTGGCGGCGCGCGTGCGCTCTTGTGCTTCTTGCGTCGAGACTGACTGAGCCCGGGGGCGATGCTTCCATGCGACAACCTCCCCCCGTCCCGGCCACTTACATTCAAACCCATGTACACTGCTGCTTGGCTGCTGAGTATGAGGCTGCTAGCGGTCTGCTAAGGCTGCTGTGGTGGCGGTGGCGGTGGCGGTAGTGTATGCGTCAGCACTGCTCCCCCTTTGCGGACACCCCAACCGGGGGCGGGGCGCTTGGTGCAGGGCTGGCCCCGGAAGTGCCTGGGCCTCTCGGTCCGGAGCCGCTCTCACACCACGGCCCGGAGCGCGTGATAGGCCGGAGCTGGTCGCATGGCGGCTGCCGGCGAGGGGCCGAAGGCGCAAGGCGCAGCCGCCGCAAGGGCGGTGGAGCGGGGGGGCGCCACGGCACGGCACGGCGCGGCCCACGCTGCGTGGGGCACGCCGCCAGCGTGTGCGCCGAGGCGGCGGCCGGCGCGAGGGCCGGTGGCGGTTGGCTCTGGGCCGGGTCGCTGGCAGCGGCTGCCGCCGCGAGGGCGAGTTGAGGTGTGTCATGTGTGGCGTGTGTCGTTGGCACCAGCTGGGCGGCCACCGCCCGTGGGCGTCGCCGCTGCCGTTGCTGCTGCCGTTTCAAAAGAGAAGAACGAAGTCTCTGGGTGGATCGATCCGCCCTTGCCCAGCAGCAAGCTCAGGCACGAGTGTAACCCCGTTCTCTGCTCCTCTCCTGGCATCCTTCTGGTTGTAATTGGAAACCCCGTTCAGGCACTTACACTCTCTGGCACCATTGTGACTGAACACGAAGCCACAGCAGGCTGCTGAGAGGCTGCGGCCCCGTTGGGCGGTGCGGCCGCTGCGGACGGCGGTTGCCGACGGCTCGGCGGTCGGCGCGTGTTCAGGCGGGCGGTTGTCTCAGGTACCTTTCACTGACTTCCACGTTGGTTCTTCAGTTTGAGACGGTTTGAGGGCCGCAATCCTGCCGGCCACACGAGCGCATCCCCCAGAGGCCAAGTCCCCGGGCTGCCAGTGATGGCGGCTGTCTCAGCATACCCTAGTCTGACATCGGCGGTGCTTCCTAACTGAAAGCCTCAATTCCCTCAAGGGGCAAAGCACAGCGCTGCACAGCGCCGCAGCGTCGTGACAACGGTCGCAGCCCGGTCGAGCCCCCCCGCCTCCTTGTGCCAAAAGCAACACAAGTAACATGAGGCGTCATATAAGTGAGGAAAGAGCTTGGGCCACCGCTTCGCACGACAGTGTAGCCCAGGGGACCGCCAGCGCCTGGCTCGCTGGGGGGCGACCGGGCGAGAAGCGTTTCAGGCCGACTGGTCGCCACTCCGCTGCGCACCGAACGGCTGGGGTCTGCGGCTGGGGCGAACCCCGTGTCGAGGTGGCACCGCGGACGCGTCGAAAGTCGAGGCATGGTCGGCCCGCAACAGAGTGGCACAAAGGCAGCACGCGAGGAGCAGCCCGGCAGGCCACGGTAGCGGGGCTGCGCAATTTGGGGTCCGGCCACGTAAGAGCTGGCCTGGTCTTGTTTAAAAGCATGGGCCTAAAAGCCGAAGTGACTGTGGGTAGATGGAATGTCGCTTACAGCCGCGCGGCTGCTGGCGCCGCAGCGTGGCCGCGAGCCCGCGAGTGGTTGGTGGGCTGTCCGCGACATGCGACATGCCGGTTGGCCTTGCAAGGCGCCGCTCCTACGTTGAGACGCATCAAGTTATCAAGGCTACTAAGCTATCGCTACAGCACTGAGCTGGCCGCGAACGGGCTTGGTTTAGAAGAAGGCGCTTTCTGCGACGTGCAGGGCGTGTAGAGGCCGAGACAACAGCCCCTGTACTTCAGAAGTCATCAACTTGGATGTGCGTATGCTGCAGGCGAGGGCTGGGCGCTGCTGGCGATCGCGGGGTGTGATGTACGGGTTCACGCCGAGCAATTCACGCGGGCGTGGGCACTACCGCACGTAAGTCGCGGCCACAGACACATATCCAGTCAGTGCTATTCACACGTCGCACGTAGGGCTAGCGTCGCCGCATAACACCCGCAGCCCCTTCCGTGAACGTCACTCGCGACGATGCAGCTCCAGCAGCAGCGCCTGGCGACCGGCGCGCGCGGCGTTCGCGCCTCGCGCCGCCCTGTGGTTGTGAAGGCCACCGTGGCCCCGCCGGCTCCCACGACAGGCAAGCTCGGCGCCGAAAGGCGTGGAAGCGATTGGTCGCGGCAGCTCAGCGACCACGACTGAGTTCCTCACTTGCTGTGGCACCTTCCTTTAGGCGGCAAGAAGCTGTTCCAGTATGACGGCGCGCTGTCGGAGGTGGACCCGGAGATTAGCGCTCTCATCACCAAGGAGAAGTCTCGCCAGGTGCAATCGCTTTGCCAGTAGCACGTTGTCATTACAAGGCAGCAATTGGGCCTGCTTGTGGCTTGGTCTGCGCGCACGGCCTGGCCGGCGGCGTGACACGCATTGCGTGGTCGCGAAGTTATGTACTCGCTCCTGCCTTCGCAGGTCCGCGGCCTCGAGCTGATTGCCTCGGAGAACTTCACTTCCAAGGCGGTACGTTCGTTTTCATTTAAGACCAGGGTTTGCGCGGCTCGATGCGACACGCGACACTGCCTGTGCGACGCTGGACAGTAGCTCAAGTCATCCTTATGACATGTGCAGGTGATGCAAGCTCTGGGCAGCTGCATGACCAACAAGTACTCGGAGGGCCGCCCCAACGCCCGCTACTATGGCGGCAACGAGTTCATCGACCAGGTCGAGCTGCTGTGCGAGGTGAGACGCACGTGGTCCCCAGCCGCTAGCCTTCTAACGCTCGGACGCACACACCGCAGCCCGCCGCAGCCCATCCCTCGACACGTGCCACCCACCCCCACCCCGTGCCGCCGGCCCTGCGCTCCCCCGATCACGCCTGCTCCCGGCCCTCATCTCACCACGCCTGCAACACCCGCAGAAGCGCGCCCTGGAGCTCTTCAAGCTGGACCCCGCCGAGTGGGGCGTGAACGTGCAGCCCCTGTCCGGCTCCCCCGCCAACTTCGCCGTCTACACGGCCCTGCTGGCGCCCCACGACCGCATCATGGGCCTGGACCTGCCCCACGGTACGACACGCCGAACACGCATGGGGAGGGTCGTACGGTCTGAGGTTTACTTCCGGGCGGGGTGCACGGGTCGAAGACGGGCAGCCCTGGGGAGCCCTGGGGTCAGGGGCCAGGGCAGCTGGGGAGCCCTGGGGTCAGGGGCCAGGGCAGCTGGGGAGCCCTGGGGTCAGGGGCCAGGGCAGCTCGGGAGGGCTGTGTTCTCCGTATGCGAAGCCCAGCAAGCAGCGCCCATCAGGCTGGGCAGGCAGCGGACCAGAGCCCTGTAGGTGTAGAAGAGCGGCTCCGCAGTTTGAAGTCGGCTTGCCCGGCGTCGGCGTGAGGTGCCGGGCTCCCCGAGCGAGCGCGCCGGAGTCGATGTGGAGCCTGCAGCCGTTGTGGCACGGCCCAGCGCGGTTTGGGCGCTGCAGTGCGCCTCAGGTGGTAGAGGCGCGCCCGGCTGGGCAAGTGCGAGCAGGCGCGCGACAGGCGTGCGACAGCGTGGCTCGGGCCGCCAGCCGCCGGGCAGCGGCGTGCCTCAGCTCTCCCGCGCTGAGGCTGCAAGGGACTTCAGTGGCGAAGCGCTGGCGCCTCTGTAGGCTGCTCTGTGTCGGCTGCCCGGGGCGCACAGCTCGGCCGCGTCCGTGCCGCCCACGTCCGCTGCCCCCCGCGCGCTCACCTGTACTCACCTCGCGTGCGCCTCCCTCCCTCCCCGAACCCCCAGGCGGCCACCTGACCCACGGCTTCATGACCGCCAAGAAGCGCGTCAGCGCCACCAGCATCTACTTCGAGAGCATGCCCTACAGGTGCGGTCCAAGGCTGTTACAGTGACATGATAATACCCCGCATCATACTGGTTATCATGCCTCACGACAAGTGATATGCTGGGCGAGATATGTATGACGAGCAGCGCCTCCCAGAGCACGCCCTTCAGGCGCTTGGTTAGGGGCTCAGCAGCAGCCGGAGCGGCGTAGACACTGTGTGGGGGCGGTTGTGGACGCTGGACCCCGCTGCTGTGCTGCCGTGCTTCGGTGGCAACTGCCGGCTGCGAGTCGACGCGCTGTGGCGCACCGCTGCCCCACCACCATAACCTGCCAACACCCCAGGCTGAACGACGCCACGGGCACCATCGACTACGACACGCTGGAGAAGAACGCCGCCCTGTTCCGCCCCCGCCTCATCGTTGCCGGTGAGGCGCCGGCGCAGCCGTAACCTGCATGGCAGCGGCGGGCGGCAATGCAACTGCAGCTCTGTGCGTGCTGAAGGAACCGTATCAAGGAATTTGCTTGCCAGACTTGCACACGAAGTATCAATCGCGCCCCTCGCGCCTTGCCCCCTGCCCTACTCTGCGTCGCTGCTGCCTCTCACACAGGCGCCTCGGCCTACAGCCGCAACTACGACTACGCGCGCATGCGCTCCATCGCCGACCAGCACGACGCGTACCTCATGTCGGACATGGCGCACATCAGCGGCCTTGTGGCGGCGGGCGTGGCCGACTCGCCGTTTGCGCACAGCCACATTGTGACCACCACCACCCACAAGTCGCTGCGCGGCCCGCGCGGCGGCATGATCTTCTACCGCAAGGACCTCAAGGACAAGATCGACTCGGCGGTCTTCCCCGTGAGTTTGCAAGCGGGCCGCTGCACAAACCGGCACACGTGGGTCCGCTCCGCCCTCCTTCCTCACCCTGCCGTCCAGCCCGCCGCGTCCGGCCGGCATTGGAAACACAAAACGGATTGGCAGCCTCTCCGCGCCGTGCCGTGCCATGTCAGCCGTGTGCCCATGCGCCCAGCCCAGCTCGGGCCCCGGCTTGGCAGCTGGCAGCGCGTCGGCGGATTCGACTGCGCCTCCCCCGGCTGCCCCGCTCCCCTCCTCTCGCCTCAACCACGTCCTCGGCTGACGCGACCGCGCCTTCCCCCGCTCCCCTCCGCTCCCCTCCCCTCGGCTCCCCTCCGCTCCGACAGGGCCTGCAGGGCGGCCCCCACAACCACACCATCTCTGCGCTGGCCGTGGCGCTCAAGATGGCCAACACGGAGGAGTTCCGCACCTACCAGCAGCAGGTGGTGGCCAACTGCGCCGCGCTCTGCAAGCGCCTGCAGGCGCACGGCTACAAGATTGTGTCGGACGGCACCGACAACCACCTGGTGCGGACGCACGGAGGGCTCGGAGGGGCTGCAGGGCTGTTGGGCGGCAGCAGCGCACATGCGCGGCACTCGCACGGCTGTCGTACGACACGTGCTGACGAGCGCACGGCGCGCCCTCTGGCCCTCCACCCGCCCGCAGGTGCTGCTCGACCTGAAGACCGTGGGCATTGACGGCGCACGCGTGCAGACGGTGCTGGACGAGGTGGGGCGCACCACCACCACCGGGGGCCTGGGCGGCATGGCGGCATGGCGAATGTGTTTTCTCACGCACGTCGATAGCAGCGTCAGGCGCAGTGTGCCGTGCTGTTTGCCGCAACCTGCGTGCGCCGTATGGGGGGTGCGCGCGTTTTTGAAGCCCTTTGCTGACCTCTGCCTGCCTGCCGCCGCCTCGCCCACCGCCACCCCGCCGCCACCCCACCACCTGCCAGGTGTCGATCACGCTCAACAAGAACTCGGTGCCCGGCGACAAGAGCGCCATGGTGCCGGGAGGCATCCGCATCGGCACGCCCGCGCTCACCACGCGCGGCTTCCAGGTGCGGACAGCGCTAGCAATAGCGCTAGCAATAGCAATAGCGCTAGCATCGCTGTCAAGAGAGTCGTGATGTCGTATATTGAATCCTCGGCATTTGGCGAGCACCGGGCCAGCTGCGCAGCGAGCACGGCGCCGGGAGGGGACGCGCGGCCCAGTCCGGGCCGGGTGCCGCGGGAGGCACGAAGGCGTGCCGGCTGTGCGGTGTTGGCGCTGTTGGTGCTGTTGGTGCTGTTGGCGGCTGCGCTGAGCCTCGCTCGCTCGCGCTCCCTCGATCCTCCTTGGCGCCCGCAGGAGAAGGACTTTGAGCAGGTGGCCGACTTCATCCACCGCGCCATCCAGATCGCCAAGGACTGCCAGGTGCGGCCGCAGGGGGCCAGCTGCGGGCTGCTAGGGGGGGGGCCCTCGCCGGAGCGACAGGGCGCCACGGGCCGGAGCCGGCAAGGGGTGTTGCCGCGGCGGAGGGAGCCGCGTGTGCAGCGTCGCATCGTCGACGGCGGGCTGGCTGTAGATATAATACCCTGGCGCCGGTTGGGCACCCCGTGGTGGGCACCCGGAGCAGCCTGTCCCCTCCCTCGCCCCGCCGCACCACCTCGCCCCGCCGCACCACCTCGCCCCGCCGCACCACCTCGCAACCCGCAGGCCAAGACGCCCGCCCCCGGCAAGCTCAAGGAGTTCAAGGAGTACCTGCACGGCGAGGGCGCGAAGCGCTCCGACATCGCGGCGCTGCGCGGCGAGGTCGAGGCGCTGGCCACGTCATTCCCCATGCCCGGACTCTAAGTAGAGAGAGAGGAGAGGGAGCTGCGGCGCACGGCAGCGGGGAGCCACTGCGCCACTTGTGACTATTCGACAGTGCGATGACGCGGCCGTGGTCTGGCTGCGGCCGGGCTGGCCTGGCCCGGACGGGCGTTGGTGACATGACGACAGACCCGTGATGGGGGGATTGGAGACGGGCGACTGACGGACTGGCAGCTAAGCAGACCTAACCGGCGCACGACTTAGTTGCGGGGTGGAGACTTACGGGGGGCGCGGCGGCGGCTGGAGTCGTCGTGCGGCCCTGGCCGGGGAAGGGGCAGCGGCGGTCGTGACACGGCCGTCTGGGCAGAAGCGTGCGCGCGCTGTAGCAGCGGCCGGCGCCGGACCGCGGCGCTTAGAACGGTTGTGGGGCTAATGCTGGCGGCATTGCTTTGGAAGACGCGCGTGCATGGCTAGGTAGGCTTCGGCTTCGCAGTCCGGGCCGAGCGCCGGCCCTGATTTTGTTGTGTCCTTGTGCGACGTGAGAAGAGGCGCCGTGTGTGCGCTCACACGCCTCCTCGCAGCGCGGCGCGGCGTGTCCGCACGACGGCGGCCCGCGCGTATGTTGTCGCGCGGGGGCTGCCGCTGCGGGCGCCGCGCGGGCGCAGGGCGCGGCGTCGCCACCGGCGGTGTAAGGTTTCCACAGACACCGCCGCCCATGTCGCACGCGTGGCGAGTGCCCACGGCCCGGCAGAGGCGGGCTCACGGCTGCTGCGGCGGGCTGCAGGGTGTTGACGGCGGGCCCAGGGTCAGGTCACGGCGGGCCATGGACCTCGCCGTGCTGCTCGCGCTGCAGCGCTGTGGGAGCCAGGGTGCCAGGCTCTCCCCACCCGGTAGGTTCCTGGGCAGACTGCGCACATGTCACGACATACTAAGTGCACGGCAGACTGCAGCACGACTACGTTGTGGCACGACACACAGCCCATCCCCAGGTCCCTGCGGCCGGAGGGATCGGGAGCGCAGCCCGCGCCGCGCCCAACCACACCCTACACGCACCTCGAACCACGGCCGTGGCCTGCTGCTCCCGCACGCCACCAGTCTGCCAAGAGGTCCTCCTGGGGTCCGCGGCATTGTGTGGGCCCCGTATACGGCTCTGCGCTGCGCTGTCTCCCGGGCTGCCGGCTGTTGCGCAACCGCTGCGCAGCCGCGTGCTGATACGGTAAAGACGATAAGGCAGTGTCCCGTCTTGGCTCCGTGCCTGATCTCTGGGCTCTGGGTACATTGCAGCTTCTCGCTAACGCTCGCTGTGCATGCCGGCTGTGTGTGATGTGGTACCGCTGGGGCCTCTTGAGGTCTATGCGCATCTGTCGAAGGTATCTCTTGACACCACCACCACTTGTACCGGAGTAGTTCACGCTGCACGCGCATTCTAGCGCCTGCCGCCGTCCTCGGGCAACCAAACCGGGCAATCCAGTCGCGGGGCACAGGCGTCCTGGGCACAGGCTCCGTTGCAGCCGCCCGCTTCACCATGGCCGCCCTCGTGCCTCCAGGCATTCCGCCACGCAACAGCGGCAGCACCGCCCCTTGGTCACCGAGGACCACCGAGGGGAGCTGCCATCCGGTTTGTCAGCACCCCTGCCGCCGCCGTTCTCCAGGGCAGCGCCGTACCGGCGGCGCAGCCACAGCGCACGTCCTCCGTCGGCGTTGCATCGGAGCCGGCTCACCGCCCCCTCGAACCCACGGCTCATGCCAGCCGCGGCGCCGCCTAATTGGCAGGCCGCAAGCACCCGTGTCCAGACCAACCCCCCCACCTACGCCTGAGTATACTCCGGACGCCCCCGGGCAGGCTCTCCGAGGTGGACGCCCTAGTCCAGCCAGCCTGCCCCGGACCAGCAAGGGGCGCTGCCGGCTCGGCCATCACCGTCATTGTACGGCAAAGACCGCCCCCAGGAGGCTGTGGGCTGGCGCAACGTCTGGGAGCCGGCCAGGTACCGTATGCTCCCCAGGCAGCAACGCGCCGGAGCAAAGCCACGCCGGACACCATGCCGTATGCCGCAGGCATCCAGACAAAGGCCACAAGCCCCAGCGCGGCAAACGACCTCCGCCCACACGCCACCTGTCCAATGCGCAGCCGGTCCCGCCCCATTCCCGCCCCGCCTGGGGCAGTCGAAGCCCCCCTCCCACCCCAACGCGTGCGACCGCGCTGCCGGCTGCGCTACCGCATTGCCTGGAAGTCCGCCAGGCGGTCCACCATGTACGGCGGCCACCGCCGTACGGTACGGAGCCAGTCCATGTCGCTGTACTTGGCGCAGCCAACCTGAGGGGTACGGCGGGTCACGGGGCGTACGGCACGTCATGGGGCGCGAGGCCAGGCGGCCAGGCGGCCAGGCGCTACTCGGACACCAACACACGCATCCTCAACACGGTCGGTCCGATGCTGGTGCGATGCCATCACAGAGCTATTACATAAGGTCGTTACTGGTTGTCAAACAGGAAATCGGCAACCGCACGCACCGTGATGCGGTCGCACGCGTACTCCCACGCCTCCTCCGCCTCCTGCCGCCGGCCCTGCGAGCCGCGTGCGGCGGGGGCGAGAGGGATCAACGCGGAGCAGGCAGCAGCGCGCGTCCGGGCGAGATCAAAGCGCGCCCCTGGTGCCCATGTGCCCCATGCGGCAAGGGATATCTGCGCGAGGGACTCGTAACGAGCACCGCTTTTTGACGCGCACAAAACCCACCTGCGACCAGTACAGCGCCGCCAGCGCCGCCCTCATGTCGGCGCTGCCGGGCGCCCGCCGCGCGATGCGCACCATCTGCGGCCAAAGCGCAGTGTACGGCAGTGTACGGCAGTGTACGGCAGGTCAAGCGACGGGAGCGCGCACTGTCCGCTCCTGCAGCACACAATCCGAGCACGCTGCCCGCGTCCTGGAACGCCTCGGCCCATGGCATGCCAGCGCCGCTCGCAACAGGCAGGCAGACGGTCGCTTGGCTTGATGCCCCAAGCCGCGACAGCCCCTTGCGGCGCTGCCCCGGCGGCAGGCGGTCGCGCTCCGTCCCCAGCGCCGCGCTGCTGGCAGCTAAGCAACCTGTGCAGTTGTGGCGGTGGTCCCACCGCCCCCTTCCCGTCCCAGAGCTCGTGCCTAGGTGTTCGGCATCATGCCAGCCCTCATCGCAACACGGCCGATGGGCGTGCCGCCTCTCCCACGCGCACCCCGGCCGGCGCGCCCTCCCCCTCCCAGAGGCCATCAGTGCCACGGCTAGCATGGAATCGTCGTAGTTATGTACCGCATGCGAGCCTTATTGCCCGTCCTGCCCGCCCCGGACCTTATCCGTTACACGGCTATCGTAGAGCCTTCGCAAACATGTACCACACACAAGTTTGGCTGTTACACGGCTATCATAAAGCCTTCGTAAACATGTACCACACACAAGTTTAGCAAGGTACCGTAGAGGCAGCAGCCACACCCCGGCCAGCGCGCCCCCCCGTGCAAGAGGCTATCAGTGCCACGGCTATCATGGATCCATCATCGATAGTTATGTATTTAAATGTATATATAACCTTGGCAAGGTGCAGGCGGCCGCCGCACCTCCGCCAGCGCGCCCTGGGTGTCGCCCATCTGAGCGCGCATGAGCGCCGCATTGGAGGCCGAGAAGATGGCGCCTGGGTTGTTGAAAGGACAGCAGCAAGGGGTTGGGTATGACGAAAGGGATGCTTTGGCGGCACTGCGCAAGCTGTGTGGGCAGCCGGTTGGTCGGAGGCGTGGTCGGCGGGGCTGCGCGCTCGTTGCACAGCCGGGGCGTGCCCGTACGTACACACAAGACGCAACCCACCAATGCTCATCACCATCCACAATCCAAACATAGGCCCGACGAATGCGCTCACCGTCCAGGCGAGGGGTGGTGGAGCCGTTGCGGCCCCGGAAGCCGCGCGCCGCTTGGAACACCTCGGAGCTCGCCAGGTAGGCGCCGCGTGCGTCTGGGTGTGTGGAGGGGACGGGTGCTGGCTGGGCACGGCGCATAGAGAGGCGCCCACATGCAGACCAGGCCGCCGGCCCCGTGCCGCCCGCCCCGGCTCACCCTCCCACTTCCCCAGCGAGTTGTAGCAGTTGCCGATGGAGTTGAGGATGTAGGGGTCGGGCGACTCGCTGCGGCGGTTGGCGGTTGCAGGGCGGCCGTTGGAGGGGTCCGTTGGAGCGGTTGGTGGTTGGGTAACCGCTGGGTAACGGCTGGCACGGCTCTGCACGTCACCCGCAGGCCACGGCCACCATGGCACTCTGAGCCACCAACCAGCCCCTCGCCGGCCCGGTGCACATGCGCATGGCGGCGGTGCGGTGGTACGACACGGCCACGGCGGTACGGCAGTACGACGCACCCGGCGGCCGCCGCCAGGTCGCTCGCGGTGATGTAGTCGGACAGGGCGCCCGCCCAATCGCTCAGCCCCTCGCGAGCCAGCGCTCGGCCCGAGAGCAGCCTCGCGCGCGTCGTCAGGTCGGACTCTGCGGCGGGTGCGCGAACGGAATCCCATCGGCTCGAAGGAGGCCTTGCGGACAGAGCTGCAGTACATGTTGTACGGCAATCGAGCGCTACGGCGGCGGGGATGCCCGGCCCGGGTCCGTGCAGCGGCGTTTGCGACCACAGGGGAGGGCGCTGACGTGAGATGTCCCTCGTGGCGCCAGCGCCGGAGTGCGTGGCCGGGGCCGCCTCTGTCGATGTGCTTGACATGCTTCATATGCCTGTTGCATGAGCTTACATGTCTAGGTTTCATAAATGGGTTTGATTAGAAAAGTGGCAACCCTGCGTACCTGGCACCAGCCGCGTAGCGACCTCAAAGTCCGCCAGCGCAGCGCCAAAGTTCTTGCCGTCGACCAGAGCCTGGGGGCGGCAGCGAGGCGTGCGGTCCGGTTGGCTGCGAACCCCCAGGCCCCTCGCCCTGGCCAGCGGCCGGCAGCCGTCGCGTCTGAACCCGACAACGCCACTACGGAAGCAATGTCAGGTGCGAGGAGGGCTGCCGGCCGCTGCCGCTTCAACCTATGATGGAAGTGTACAACTACATAATGGGTTGTGGAAGGGTTCTCAGGAGCTCGGCAGCCCGCGGCACGCGAGTCAGGTTGCCGCGCCGCCGACGCCGCCACACACCTCTGCGCGCATCTCCCGCCACTGTGCCTCCTCCGGCTGGGCAGAGATCAGCTGCGGGGGTTTGGGCGGGGGGGCGGAAGCACACGTGGGAGCAATTTCGGGCGGGCAACCGGCGCTGTGTACGCCTTCGACCCTTGCAGTCCCGCGACATGGCGCCGTAAACGGTACGGCATTGTATGATACATCTCTTCTGTGGCTACCGTTGCATTCATAGGTGATGAAGCATGATCAGATGACAGCGGGATCCCAACCATGCAAGCCTAACCTGCGTGAGCAAGTTGACGGCGTCCTGGAAGCGCCGCTCGGCGTACGCCAGCACCGCCTCCTCCTGCGCATCGAGGCGAGGGCGCATGGGCGCGCGGCACAGGGCGCGGCCCCGATCGGGGGCGCGGTCGCAGCATCGCAGCAGCGACGCAAACCGCGCCGCAGAACCAGGCGCCGGCGGTGCCGCCAGTGCTCTCATTGCCATGACGGCCCTAATGACCCTGACAGCACAAGAACATGTGTAGGAGCTGCTTCTCACCCTGAGGGTTGCAACCTCGACAGCCGACACGGCCTCCGCCGCCCGAGCCGCGGCCGCGCCCGGCAAGGGCCCCAGCCCGCCCGCTGGGGCCGTCGCTGGCAGCAGCCACGCGGCGCATGCCCCGAGCAGCGCCGCTCTCCGGCCCATCCAGAAGCCACCGTGCTGGTGTGTTGAGGCCGAGGACGTTGGCAGTGCTGTGCTCGCCACGGGCATGAGGTGGGATGGCTCGAGCGCCGGGGGTGAAGCCGGGTTTGGCCCGGCGTGGCACGCCGAGGCCGCGACGGCCACGCGACAGCGGCTGTGACCACTAGCAGCTGGCGAGAAGCGTGACGCCGCGTGGCCCGCGGAGAGCCCAGCGCCTCGGCGCGCGAGTCGACATGGTCGCATGGCGCGAGAGGCTTCCTGCGTGTCGCTACGCGCGTCGAATGCCGCGATGGATGGCTGTAACTGTCGCGCTTGGGTGTGTATCGACGACAGGCGGCAGCGCGGGGTCGCTCGAGTGGCTCCGACTTCCGTTCGTCTTGGGCCACACCCTGCAACCCAGAGTCGCGGTTGATGTCGCGACACAGCTGCGGCTGCGTGCTAAGACTGCTATTTCTGTTGTGATTGCTTCTGTGGTATGGTCGCTTGTCGCTATGTGCAAATATGCGGCTCGCATCGGCCACGAACCCGAGCTGTCGACACACGTCGCTGCACGTCGCGGCGTCCCACCACCGGTGGCCGATGCTGAGGACCGACGTACATCTCTCATCCTTCCGCATTCAAAATCCAACACAAAGAAATCCTCCCGCCTTCCATATCACCTTTCTGAACACACTGGGAATCCCTGCGAGGCAAAGCCGCGGTCCCACCCCTACAGCCGCTAGCCCTGACTTCCACGCTGATTCAACAGCGGACTCCCAGATCCCCGCCATACATGCATCGCGCGCCCTTTGTGGCAGCTTCGCCGTGCTCCACACAGGGCCTTGGCTGTCTCAACGCCATGCATTGTGGCCAAGCCGCTGCACGCTACTGCTGCTGCACTACATGGCGAGCTTCCTGGCGCAACCCGCGGCACCGTGCCTGCTGCCCTCATGCCCAAGGAGCCCAGGGCGTCCAAGAGATAAACAGCAGGCTTGTGGTTGCATACGAGCTAGTCGACTATCGCACGCCACGAGCGCATGCTGTCCAACACAGCTGGGGGTCGACACAGGAGCGGCTTACACACCGACAGCCGACGCAATGGGTGCCATCGACCCGATGCATCGGCCCCAGCAGCTGCCGAGACGGGTGCCGGGCACCGGCTTCGCTACCGGCCATCGAGACTTCCGAGGGCCCCTCGGGGCTTCACAGGACCACAGCACAGCGCGCACAGCGGCAGTGCAACCACAACAGCACAACGCAACAGGCCTGCACCACTCGCCCTCAGTCAGCCCGCTGCGTCCGGCGTCAGACTCTGACCCATGGCCTCCCAAAGCACGTGTTTGGCGCACTCACGATCGCACAAGCGACATAGCACCACACGCACAGCGCACAGCCGCGTCCGTAGCACGCTGCGTCAGAGAGTCAAGGTCGCGCTCTGCAGCGGTCGCTGCAGCGATGCAACTCTATCGACGCGAGCCAAAACCGCAACGCGATCCAACGCAATGTTGCGTACGGAACAGCACTAGACGCGAAGGCGGGCGCAGCCACGAAGCCGCGACACCGCACCAACGCGAACGACAACACGCAATGCCAGGCAGACAACAGCGAAGCCGCTCGCGCGCCGCTCAGCCACCCACAGCAACCGCGGGTGCCGCAAGCGGCCCCTCGCAAATCCAGCCCAACCCAACGCCCACGCCAGTGCAGTCGTGTCATATCTCACAGCAAGCCTCTGTAGCACCAGCCAGAGTAGCATTGGGACCCCGAGCCCCGGACTCAAAGCCCCGGGCCGGCCGCCGCGGGCGCACGTTTGCGTGGCGCGCCGCGGGCCAAAACGCCGGCCGGGACGCCGTACGGCCGAACAACACAACTGCCGCACGTCCGCTCACTCGGCTGCCCCGCACTCGACCAAAATCTGCCTACGCTGCCATCAGCATGCCTACCCGTGTCTGCCCCTCTGTTCCGTGTGCCGCAAGCTGGCGTCCACCGCGTGAAGCTACCCGCTGCCCCCGACCTGCGCCGACGTCGCCGCTGCCCGGGATGCGGCGGCGGCGGCGGCCGCCGTCACCGCCGCCGCTAGGGCGCCACGCTGCCACGGCCAAGCGCCGACAGTCAGCCCACTGCAGCCGCCGCCGGATGCCCACCGCCACCACACAACCGGCTGCACCGCTGTGCTGCGATGGGCCCAAGTGCCGGCAGCCGACCGCGAGGCTGCGTCAGTGAGGCATTCCAGCCGCTGCGGCTGCGGCTGCGGGTGCGGCTGCAGCTGCAGCCTTCTCCGGATGCGCAGGCAGCTCGTACGAGCCGCTGCCGCTGGCGTCGCGGCCCCAGCCGGCGGCGCCGCCACCGTCGTCGTGGCCGCCGGCGGCGGCGCCGCCATGCCACTCCGTGCCCAACTGCACGTGCTCACTGTACGGGCGATGGCAAGCCGCGCACAGCGGGTCGTCGCCGCCAGCGTGCCAGCCGTACCACGCCGCACCGTGACCGCCGTACGCGCCGTACACGTCAGGCTCGTAGGGGCCGTGGTCGTACGCAAGCTCAGCAGCGTCGTAGTGCAGCTCGTAAGGGGGAGCGCCGTACCAGGCCCAGCCCGGCGGCGGCGCGCCGTACTCGCCGTAGCCGTGGCCGGGATCGGGGATCCAGGCCGGCGCCTCGTGCGCAGCGCACATGCCACACGCGCAGCCGTCGACATAGCCGTACGCGGTGCCGTACGGGCATCCGTACGGCACGTGCTCGTGACCTAGGCCGTGGTCGTACTGGTCGTCGAGGGCCTCGGCGGCGCGGCGGGCTTCGGGCGCATACGGCACAGCGCCCCAGTGTGACGGCGGCGGTGACGCCGCCAGCGCCGGCGGCTCCAGCTCTGTCGCGGCGGCGGCGTCGCTGGGCTGAGTGGCGGCGGTGGCGGCGGCGGCGGCGGGGTGGCGCGGCAGGTGCACGTGCCTACTGCCCCGGTGCGGCAGCGGCTCGAGCTGCTGCGCCGGCTTCGTCTCTTCATGTGCATAGCCGTATTGTTCGTTATCGCGATATTGGCGGTAGTATAGGTCATCGACGGAGCCGATGCTGGGGTAGGCTCCGAGCTGCTGCTGGTGGTGATGGAGGTGGTGATGATGGCCATGGCGAGCGAGGTGGTGGCTGTAGGCATTGGCGTGGTGGTGCCGGCGGTAGCCGGCAACTGGGGCGGGCAAGTCTGGCTGCTGCAACGCATGCGCTCCCGAGTCGTACTCGGCCGGCCAGGCCACGTAGCCCTGCTCCGGCGCGGGCGCCGGCCGAGGCTCTGGCGCAGCGCGGGAGTACGGGTGGTGGCGGCGTGGCGGCGCCGTCGGGGTTGGCGCCAGCGCCAGCGGCCGGGCCAGGCGTGGCGACGGCACGGCGCCTGGCCAAGAGCCGCCGGCGCGAGCTAGCAGGGCGATGGAGCCGGGCCCGGGGCCGGCGGCGGCGTTCGCATGCGCACGCGATGGCCGAGATGTCGGCGCGTCGGCGTCGGCGTCGCCGGCGTCGGCGGCGCCGCGGATGCAGTTGCTGGCGCAGCAGCTGACCTCATCGCTGTCGTCGCTGCTGTCGTCGCCAGCATCATAGCTGGACAGCGCGCGTCGCCGATGCCCAGCGCATCCAGCCGCTGTAGCTGTCGCCGCGGTTTGCGCAGCGGCGGTCAGTCGCTGCTGTGCGAGGTGCCGATGCAGCGAGCCTGTGACGGGCCCGCTGTGCGGCAACGCGCCGCGAGCGTCGCGAGCGGCCGATGCCGGCAGCGACGACGGCGTTGCTGGAATGGACGGTCCGACAACCGGAGGGTGTGAGAAGTGTGTCCGTGTAGGGGCCTCGCTAGCGCAACTTTCGCTCCCGACTGCGTCGAACGCTGCCGGCCCGAGCGCTGCTGGCCCCCTGTAATGCGACGCTTGGGCTGCCCAGCGAGCGCCAGCGTGTCGAGCAGGCAGGTCGCCATGCTGGAGTTCAGCCATTCTGTGGGGGCATATGCGAGGTATGTTCGTTGAGCAACCGGCCGAGGGCAGGTGGCCGAGGATGCGTCGCGAGGTTGGCGTGGTAATGAACCCCCACCAGCTGCTTACCTAGGAGATATAAGGATTGCTTAACGGCGCCTCAGGAGTGAGCGGCGAGCTGGGGCGCAACAGCGCCACTCGCGCTGGCGTCGCGCAAGTAGCCGACGCGCCACTGCTCGCCCCCAAGCTATGCACTGGATGCAGATGTACCACACGAAGATATTGTGACTGTGTGTTGGCCGTCGGCGAGCTCTCTCTCGTCGTGTTGGCGCGAGCCCAGAACGCGACAGAGCGGATCGCCAGCTAGTAATCACAAGTGACTGCTGTGTTAGCAATTGCTTGTTTGTGAAGCCCGGCGTGGCGCTGGTGAGCCACGCTGCTGGCGGGCGCCTGCGCGAAGTCACTCCCGCTACGATAGACGTGTAGCGATGTGATCGACAGCTGCGCCGTGACAGCAGTGTAAGTCTGTGGAGTTGTACAACTAAGTTGCCGAGTTGTTAAGCGAACAGAAAGCCGTACGGGAGTCGCATTTCGCTTGAACTTCCTAACGCACATCTCAAGCAGCTGTTCAAACAAAATGCAATGGCGTTTATGGTATGCGGGCTCAGCTGAAGGGTCACAGCCATACCGCCCGCCACGCCGCCGTGGCCCTACATATGCCTTTGCAGCTATGCACATAAGAGCACAGCACGCATATACACAGCTTCCCTTGTTAAGAGCATGCCGACATACTTCAGGGTCCGACATTAACATGGTGCTGTCGCACCTGTGGCATGCTAGGCATGCAGTCCTCGAGCGCGCTCTGCCCTCGCTGCACGCGGCAACATATCCTGTTTCTGTATATCAACGCTGCAATGAAGCCACGGCGAGCATGCCACATGCCGACGGTGCAGGCCCTGGTTCGCCCCAGGGCCCATCCTAGCACCCTGGGGCCAAACCCAGGGGCCTTCCCTGTGACAGACCACAGGCCCTTGGCCCCACCCTTCCGTTTCCCACCGAAACTTTCGGTATGTCGCCTAACCTTTAACCTCAAGCAAATCTTGTCACCGCGGCCGCGGCGTAGTAGAGCCGGTTGCGCGCTGCGCGGCTGCTCCCAGACTGAGCTCCTTCTCGGCTGCTGCTGGCGCCCCCGATTTGCGAACCAGCTGGCAGTCTACTGCGCGGCACCGCAACCGCCGAGTTCCCGCAGCCCTTGCACTCCCCACAGCCCCTACGCTCCCCACAGCCCCTACACCCCTCCTCGTTGCTCAGCTGGGCGAGCGACTCCGGCCTCGGCTCACGCCAGCTCATGGCGGCGCCTCCAGCCCATGACTCCTGTGTTGCAGATATCGACGAATTCACGTTTTTGCAGGTTACAGATATTCCTACTTTGACTTCGCTCTAGCTTTTCATAATGGGCCCATGGGTAGCCGAGACGGATGTCCCAGCGCCCCTGCGCGCGCCGCACAGCCCAAACCCGAATGACGGGCCCTGACTGCAGTTTGACTTTCTTTACTTCCGTCGTGACTTGTCCTGACACACCGTTCGCGTAGCAGCTCCATCTGTCAGGGGCCGGCCACAAAGCCCTGCTGCAACTGCAGCTCAACCCGACGGGGGCACGGTCCACGCCGACGGCGGCTCGAGCCGATGGAGCCAGAGTGTCATGACGCATTGCGTGACATGCAGATCTCCGCCGGGTGCCGCGCAGGGAACGGGGAGTGACCGGCGCCCGGAGGCCGGCGTGGCTGCTCGCGCGGCTCCAGAAGCGTCCAATCGGCATCCCCGCCC
>BDDC01001217.1:1233-16897 GCA_001662425.1 Chlamydomonas sphaeroides
CGATCGCACCTCCGACGCAGAATGTGACGCACAGGCAGCCCACGCCGCGCTTGCGTGCGTAGCCGTCGGCGGCGTACCCAGCGTTGAGCTCGTTGCAGCACCACACCTGGGGGAGCATGGGGTAGTACGGGCGGGGGCTGAGACGAGCGGACAGCGGCACGGCGACGTGTCCGCCTACGCAAAGGAGGGCGCTTTCGCAAGTGCTTTTGGCACGAGAAGTCCTTGCACGTCTGCTCCCATTCCCACCCTCACCATCTGCAATGCGGGCTGCTTGAGCAGCTGGTCTAGCAGCAGGAGGTTGAAGTCGCCTGGGGACGTGTGCGCGGGGCGCATTGAGAAGGACGGGCGTTCTGTTAGGAACCGGAAAGTCCGTGGTCGCGGCGAGGGAGGCGAGGGCTGCAGCTCATTGCGCTGGGGTTATCTTGAAAATTAGAATACCGCACCCGGCACGGCGAAGACCGAGGTGCAGCCAACCTCCACAAGGCGATTGGCGATGTGCAGGCCTGTGCGGGTGAACGCGGGCCATCGCACCGGCACAGCACGACATTATTGGGTCCAACAAGCGCATTGGCCCTGGAGCTGCGGGGTTTCTGCAGTGTCGGAAAATCGTCAACAGACCGGCCACATAATCAGGGCGCTTACCAAGGTTCGCGTCCTCGGGGTTGGCATGCTTGAGTGCCTTCAGCGGTCCAGCCGAAGTTACCGCGGTCGGTGCTGGAGCATCCACGTTCCCAGTTGGCGTGCCCGACGGTCCTCCCTCCATCTTCGTGAGTCGGAAGCCAGAAACAGCTCCTGTATTCAAATGAATATCTCTCGGTGACGTTTGTGTTTGCTTGTGTGGTTTCGTAAGCGCCTAGGGCTTATCGCTGGGAATGTACGAATGCTTATGCGATGATGGCCCCTCCGTGACAGATGCCGCGACGTGGCGGCACGTGCATGGCCAGTGACCCTTGAGTGACCCCCGCCTGCATCCTGGAAGTGTAGGAAGGACTCCAGCAGTCAGGCGCGGACGGCAGGGGGGGCGCCGGGCGAGAAATGCCCATGGCTTGAGCAGCGACCGCAATGGACGTCGGGGGCGGTGGGGTTTGGGTTTGCAGCACGCGCGCATTGCCAAGAAGCGATAGACCGCCTCTGCCGAAACGTTGAATAGCACAGTATATAACGGATAACAGCCCCTGACTGGAAACGCGGTCAACAAGCGGATGTGAGCTAGAATGAACGTCTCGCGGTATTTCGCCACGTTGACAGCTTCAAGACACCTAGAAATACAGCAATAGTGTCGGCGCAATGGGCATAGCGTGCGTGGCCTTCATTGGCCCTCAGGTGTGGTGTTGCGCCCGCTGTGCAAACCTTGCGGCGATGGCAGACGGCGATTGCAAGCGTCATGCTGGTGGCTGCTGCCGCGCAGAACAACCCCATGTACCTGCGGAGCATGGATCCCGCCTCGGACGAGCAGTACATGAAGCTGCACTATGTTGTGCACTGCGCGCTAGACGCTGTGGAGGAGAAGGGTGCGTCGGCGGTGGCGAGGGGGTGGCCAGGGGGTTGCCGCCGTGATAAAAGGGGTCCAGGGGCAGGCACACGCTTAACACGTGAGTACTCGGTCACCGCGACCACCCAGTCACGCTCCACCCCCATCGCTCCCGGTCTCGTCCCCAACGTGCAGTGCTACTCAAGCGTGGTCCGGGCGACTCGCAGGACTCGTATCTGGGGCTGCTGTACCCCACCGAGGACTACAGGGTGTACGGGTGAGCGTGCGGGTGTGTGCCGGACAGGCTGTCGTTGGCATTGTCACCACATGCGCCAGGTGCGGACAACGGCCGTGACGAGCCCGACACGAAGGCCCCCGGCCGACCGCATTCCCCATGGAATTGGCACGAACAGGCAGTGGCCGGCGGGGGCCCTTGCGCCTGGCGTCGGCGCAGCGGCTCGCCGGTGCCCCTGCGACGTCGCGAGAGGACCATGCAGCACGCCGGGCCCCGTGGCAGACCTGGCTGCCGCGCGACACCACAGGGGATGCTCTCAACGCATCGCTGCCGCTGCCCATGCCGTTCTCCTACCGGGCGCGGCGCAGCCCTCCCACGCCATCCCAGCGCCCCTGCCTCTGCGCCGCGCCCTCCCCTGTGCCCTCCAATCCCTGCCGCTGCTCTTGGCATTTTACTTGTGAACCAGCGTGGAAGTCATTGAAGGGTACCTGGGACAACTGCTCCTGGCTGCCCGCAGCTACCTGACCAACACGCACGTCAAGATCGTGCTGCTGCTGGACGACGCGGGCGCCGTCAAGGACGAGTTCGTGCTCAGGGTGAGTGCGCACGGCGCAGGCTACCGGTCGTGAAGCGCCCGGTCTTACAAGGGCAGTGAGGCGCCCAGCCTGCCTGTGGACGTGTGAAGCGCGCAGCCTGATCGCCCGCGCCAGGTCCATCCGGTCTCCCGCGCCTCACATCCTGCGCTCCCGCTGCCTGAACCTCCCAAGGTGCTCCGCCGCCTGCACCGGACGTGCCGCGACACACCGCCCCGCGCTGCGCCCCCATGCCCACCGCCCTCCCGGCCACCCCCTCCCCAACGTTGTCGCTCAGGTGCTCCGCCGGCTTCACGGGCTGTACGTAGACACGGCCTCCAACCCCTTCCACAAGTTCGGGCTGCCCATCGCCTCGCCGCGCTTCGACGGCCAGGTGGAGCAGATAGTGGGCCTCTACCCCAAGCCGGGGGCATCGCTGGGCGGATTCTCAACGTAGTGGGCCGGTCGGGGAACTTGCAGTACGAGGGTTGCGGGCACGGAGGCGGCTGCGACGCAGGCGAGGCGGCAGCTTGGAAGGGCCTAGAGGGGCTGGGTCGCTGATGAGCGGCATGCGTGGCTGGGCCGCCGGCGACGTGCTGTAAGCGGCGTCCCGCCCGTCCGCATTGGACGGCAAGGTGTGGGGGCGAGAAGGTGGCGGCCATGGCATTGGCACTGGCCCGCAGTGGGCCGTGGGGCTGGTCGCTGGTCATAGGCGGCGCGGAGCGTGGACGACCTTCAGCATGTCGCGGGACTGCACACTGAGCGAGCGCTCCGCCGAAATGGGCTGTCGGCGCAGCGCCCGGGGGTGGGCGGAGCAGCAAGGGCACGTGCGGCGACGATTGCCACAGGCAACAAGGCGTGGGCGTGAGGTTGGGCGGTTTGTGTATGCGGCATCATGACGGCATCATGAGGGTCAGGACGGATACATGCTTACAGATACTGCCAGTATGCATGCTGGTCCCCGGCACGGTTTGAGGCACAACGAGACAGCCCATGCGGTGGCTGCTGGTGATGACGCGTGCCGTGGGTCAGGACGGACACATGCTCACACGGACTGCCATAGGAGCAAACGACGTCAGCCATGCTTAAGTCGTTTGTTGCCTCGTAATTAACACATACAATGGCAGCGGAGTTTGGCCTCCCAGACGATGTCCTCTTCAATTTGCTCAAGCGCCTCAAACGCAAGGATCTCCAGGCTCTCGCATGCACCTGCAACTCAATGTCGCAGGCGGTGTACAGGTGTGCAAAGTGCCTTTCCAATGCTCGCGCCCAGCTCTCTTACCCCTAGCGCTCCGTCGCAGGCACGCGCTGGACGTGCTCGGGCGTCTCGACATGACGCCCACGGCGCAACTGGGGTTGCTGTACACACCCACGGATGCCTGCGTGCACGGCGTCCACGGCCCGGCCGGCGTCGCCCAGCTGGCGCTGGCGCTGGAGACTCGCGGCGCGACGCTCATCCACGACCCAACGCGCACCCCCGCCAGCCAGCTGCTAAGGTTGGCGCCAAAAGCTGCTTCTTGCGGGTCCCTGCAGAGTTCTCCCATGCCCAAGCCTTGACGGCACGAGCTGCCTCGTTGTGCACGCCAGGCTCCTGTTTGCCCCGGGCTGCCTGCCGTATCCCCTGTGTCACAGGTGGTATGACCGAGCTGTGGAACACGGCCATTTGCCCGTACTCCGCCTGTTCATGGACAAGGGCGAGCCGCCCGTCAATATGGCCGCCGCGCTGTGCGAGGCGGCCTGCCTTGGCCGGCTTGTCATGGTGCGGGAGCTGCTCGACTACGGCGTACCTCCCATCAGCAGGCGCATCACTGTCTTCGGTGTCAAGTACGCCCTAAATGAGGCGTTTGATTGCGGCCATGCCGACATCGCGCTGCTCCTCCTGCAGCGCGGCGCGCAGCTGCTGCAGGCCGGCAGTGCGGTGACCGCCGGCTGGCGGGACGCGGTGCTCGCCGCTTTCGAGCGCAACGACGCCTTCAAGTGCTGGCCGGAATACCGCACGGCGCTGGTTGACGCGACGTTGCCGCAGCTGCCGGAGGACACGCAGCGCTGCAAGGCCGCTCTGGAGCGCGCGCAGCTGACTCGCGGGCAGGTCCGGGACCTGCTGCGCGTGCCCCTGAACCTGGGGTTCGTGCTCATGTGGTCCGCATCACGCGGCGACGCAGAGCTCCTGCAGGAGGCCCTGGCCTCGGGTGCTGACGCCCCCAGGGAGTGCCAAGAGCTGCTGCTGTCCGCCACCGCGGCCGGCAACCATCTGGTGGTGCTGGCGCTGCTGCAGCAGGCGCGCGGCGCTCTGGGCCCCGAGGCGTGCAAACAGGCGCTGGTGGTCGCCGCCAGGACCGCGCAGGGCGGCATGGTGCAGATGCTGCTGCAGCACGCCGGCGACACGATGGGCCCCGATGCGTGCAAGCAGGCGCTGGTGGTGGCCGCCAGCACAGCGCAGGGCAGCATGATGCAGATGCTGCTGCAGCGCGCCGGCGACGCTTTGGGCGCCGAGGCGTGCTGCGAGGCGCTGGTGGCCGCCGCCAGGGCTGGCCTGCTCTCCTTTGTGCAGCAGCTGCTGCGGCACGTGGGCGACGCGCTGACCCAAGAGGCGCGCGCCGGGGTGCTGGCCGTAGCGCGGGGCCTGTGCGGCTGGGAGGACGTGGAGCGGCAGCTGCTGACGGGTGCCCACCAATAGACCTCGTTGCAGCCGGGGCAGCGCCCGTCTCGCCGGCAGGTCTGGTGCCGGGTACGCAGCAGCATCACGGGCCGCTGGCGCGGGGCTCCGCGCCCCGCTGCACGCCGACCTGGGCCGGGGTGTGGACCTGCGGCCGGCGGCTCGCGCGCTCGTGCGGCGGCGGCGCTGTGGCTTCTGGTGACCCGGCTCAGACGGACGCGCGCGCGTGGGGCAGTGGCACACGCTGCAGCGCTCGGGCTGGCGTCAGCTACAGCCTCGGACCAGCCAGTCGTGCCGGTGCTGCTGCTGCAGCGGGGAAGGGACATGCTCGGCCCCGAGCCGCGCACGGTGGCGCTTTTCGTGGCACTGGGCCAGCCCGGCTGGGAGGCGGTGGCGCAGCAGCTGCTGGCCGGCAACGGGGGGCGCTGCTCGGGAGCAGCCCGCGCGGCGCTCTCCACAGCGACCAGCTCGAGCAGTCTGGACGCCTGGCACAAAGTGCTGACCGCGGTGCCAGCCCTTGATGTATACGCTGCGTCACGGCCGAGCGCTGTGGCCGAGGCGCTCGCGTACGCGGCCACCCTTGACATGGCGGCGTTCTGCATGGGTTCGGAGTGCTTGCGGACGCGGCGAGGAGCAGCAACGCGGCCTCATGCGGCGAGCTGCTGGGCAGCGCTGCAGAGCTGTTTGCGGACGGCGCTGTGCGGTACGCTGCGCTGCGCTCGAGGCGCTGGCGTCCGCTGTCGGGTCCAGTGCCTAGCGTGCGTGCGGCGCGCTGATGGAGTTGCCGGCCGTCCGCACTGCGGCTGACGGCGGCCGCGGTGCAGTCCTTGCCGGCGTTGCGCAGGCGCCTTCTGTCAAGTCGGTGTGGATGGTGCCCAGCGCCCGCTGCGTCGCGCGAGACGACCCGGCTGCCGCGGCCGGTGGCGCGGAGCCCAGCGCCCCGCTGCACGCCATGTTGCCATGTTGGGTGTGGGGCCCCGAGGGAGGCGCCGGGGCCGCGGTGGAGGTGCCGTCAGCGCACACGCGCCTCCAGCTGCTGCATGCGGCTGTGCAGGGCACCTGGCCGGTGCGGGCCTCCCCGGCCGACCGGGAGGGCGCGGCCGCGGCCGCGCTGCGCGCGCTGCCTGGCCCACCGCTGGGGTGACGAGACCGAGGAGCTGCTCCGCGGCTGCAGGCGGCCGCGCGACTACCGCCAGGAGCAGGCGGGCGCATCCGGTATGTTGACATCGCGTGCGAGCAGCTGGGGAGCGCTGGCCACGCTCGGCGGAGACCTCATGTCGGGCACCGCGTTGGACCTGCCCACAAGGGCCGTGGGGGAGGCTTCAGGCCGGGTTTCTTGGTGGCGCCTCGCTGCCTCGCGCGCTGGCGGCGCTGTGGCTGCCGGCGGCCGGCCCGGTGGAGGTGGATGCGGAGGCGGTCCAGGGAGCACATGTTGCGGTCCTCGCACTGCTCCACGCTGGCCCGCCGCTGCCGCCGGGTCGCCCTCCGGCTCCTGGTGCCTCGCTGCCACCCGGGGCTGGTCCAGCCGCTGCTGACGTTGCCCGCAACCGGCGGCCCGCTGCGGCAGCTCCTGCGCGAGGCGGCTGCAAGCCCATCTTCGTGTATGCCGATAGCCTGCTGAAACTGGGAGCAGTGGGCGTGTGTCACCACAGGTATTGACAGTCAGGGCACGGTTGGAGCTATGAGGACAGCATCCGCATGCGGCTGTGTAAGCTTGTGCGAGCTGTGAGCCGAAAGCCCATGCGCGAGCAGTGGGCGCGTTGCGAAAATGCATGAGCGGCTTCACTTACGGTAGGTGGGAGGACTGGCATTGCGATGACAACCCTGCGCTGTGCTGACGGCCCGGTCGACACGGTGACATCGAACTCGTTCAGGAGGCCCTGGACGTGGGCGCTGACGACAGCCAGGAACGCGCCGGGGCGCTGTTGGCGGGAGGAAAAAACGAATGAAGTAAATAACCTGTACCTTCGAACACCTGGCGGTGGCGCAGCGGCAGCTTGGGACGCCGTGCTGGCCCCCTTGGTGCTGCTTAAACCTCGAAGCGCTGCTCCGGCCCGGCTGGGAGGATGTGGTGCAGCAGCTGCTGATACGTGACGGCGGACGCTGCGCGGAGACGGCACGGTGCGGCGCTCGCTGTGGCGTCAAGCGGCGGAGTGGGGACGCATGCGGCAGGCTGATAAGCTAGAACGAAGTCAAAGAAGGAATTCAGGCTGGTCACATCTGGCGCATTGATTGGCGGGTGGGGAGCGCGTTGCGTTGTTGATTGTGCGCGTGTGTGAGGGGCGGTCTGCTCGTGAGCGGCGCATGTTCTTGGTTGCAACGCGTTGGCTGCTGCACCTCCTGCCCTTTCTAAGGCGTACTGGCGTCCTTCGCCGAGTTCAGTGCCGGCCTCGGAGCGGTGGCGCGGTGGGCATCGCCACCCGGCCGTTCGCGTCATTCGGGGCGGTGGCCGCTGACGCAGAGCACCGCAAGCCAGGAGCCGCTCAGCGCCTCGCTTCACGCCCCGCTCCGCTGGTTTTGTGGGCCCGGGGTCGGTGCCGACGCGGCGGTGCCGCCCGCATATGCGCACCACTGGCTGCTGCTCGCGATGGTACCTGGCCTCTCCTGACAGCACTCCCAGAAGGAGTGTGCGGCCACCGCTGCGCTGCGGCCGAGCCTCCCGGCCCTAGCCCCGGCCGTGCTCTGGATAATCGTAAGTCGCCTGGACTCTGTGTCCAGCCTTAACACGAGTACAGTGACGATCCCGCGTCGCTCTGTGGGGCAGACCACGGACCCCTGGACCAGCGGACCCCTGGACCAGCCTGGACGCTGGACCAGCGTGAAGATGGGGGTGGGATGGGGCCCGCAGGCGTTACACCGGTCGGTTCAGCTTACCACGCTTCAGAACACTATATCTAAGCCTCTGTACATGCATTCCTCGTAGCCTCCTTGATACCTGAAAATGGCCGCGGTGGAGCCCGCGAGTTCCGGCATTCTCCACCTCCCTGACGAGGTACTCGTCGGGCTGTCCAAACGCCTCGGGCGCAGGGACGTCCACAACCTCGCGTGTACCTGCATACCGCTGGCGCAGGCGATGCAAAGGTGCGATGCTCTATGCGTAGCTTGCCCTGCGACTCCTTTCGCGATGCATTACGCTTACGCTCGATATGCTCCTTCACAGAAACATAGCGGCTGTGCTGCGTGGCGTCGCCCAGAACCAAGGGGGGGCGCTGCTGAACAACATAAGCGTGACACCAACGACGCTCCTGGGGTCGATGTACGCGTATCCCTTCATCCTCGTGACCTACGGTCCAGCTGGCATCCGCCATCTGGCGTTGGCGCTGAAGGCCCTGGGTGCCACGCTCACCCACATCCCGGCTGGCGTACTCGACTTCCAGCCCCCCAGGTCAGTGCTGCCGCACGGCCGCGTCAAGTCAGCCGTACAATCATTCGCGCGCTTCCACATTGCGTGCTGCATCTCCCTCGGCATGTCATGCGCACGCACGGCCAGACGGCGCGGCAAGTCATGGAGTCTCAGCCCCCGCTTGCAGGAAGGTCTCCGCTGCTTTTTGAGCTTCGGCCCTTGCTGCTTGCCCCTCTGCCTGCACAACAGATGGTACGACCGCGCAGCTGAGCTTGGCCACGAGTTTGTTATCCGCCTGCTGCTCGACTTCGGCGAGCCGTCCGTCAACATGGCCGCTGCGCTGTGCCTCGCGGCCCGCAACGGCCGGCGGGTGCTGGTTGAGCTGCTACTTGACTACGGCGTGCCGGCCGCGAGCTGGCACGTCAGCTCCAACAACCCCAAGTTCGCGCTGATCGAGGCGTTTGAGGGCGGCCACGCCGACGTCGCGCTACTGCTCCTGCAGTGCAGCGCTGAGCCGCACAAGGTCCACCCGGCCCTCATCTCCACCTGGCGGCAGGATGTCTTCGCTGCGCTCCTGCTGTTCGATGCCTTCAAACGCTGGCCGCACCTCGCCGCGCCGCTGCTGGAGGCGGCCTGGCCGCAGTTGCCGGAGAGCGGCCAGGAGCGCCGGCAGCTGCTGCAACGGGCGCTGGAAGCCCCGCTCACACGCGAGCAGGTCTTCGGCGTGCTGGCGGCCACGGCTCCCAGGAGCGCCTGGTCTGTGCTGCGCTGGGCCTGCGAGCGCCACGATATGGCGCTCGTGCTGGCGGCGCTGGCCGCAGGCCCAAACCTGGGCCCCGAGGCGCGCGGTGAGGCGCTGCTGGTGGCCCTGGACCGGCCCGGCTGGGGGCCGGTGGTGCAGCAGCTGCTGGTCCACGACGGCGAGCGCTGCGCGGAGACGGCACGCGAGGCGCTCGCGCTGGCGGCCAGCAAGGGCGATGCGGGCGCGTGCAGCTGCCTGCTGGCCGCTTCGTCGATGTATTTTGCGGACGCAGACGGCCGGGCCGCGGTGCGCGAGGCCCTGGTGTGTGCGGCCAACCTCGACAACGCAGAGCTGTGCGAGCAGCTGCTGGCCAGTGCACCAGACCTCCTCGCCAACGACAGCGGCTGGAGCGCTGTGGAAGAGGCACGGGCGTCCGCTTCCAGGCTCGCGGCCTGGCGCGCGCTCCTCGTCCTCTTGTACCGTTGAACGCCGCCGCCATCCGCACCACCGCCGACAATGGGCCGGTGGTCTTGGAAGCGCGTGGGCGCCGGACACCGGGCTGCCTTCGCGGACTCGCATTTGTTTCTCGAGCTCTGCTGATTATGTGCCTCGCTGGCTCGCGCGCTGGCGGCGCTATGGGTCATGGCAGACGCCCCGGCGGGGCCACACCCGCCATCCGGGGGTCTCATTAGTGAGGCGCACGCTGTGGTGCTGGGCATGATGCACTTGTGCCCACCGCTGCCGTTGGCCGCCCTGCACCTCCTGGTGCACGCTACCCGCTGGACCCCGGGACTGGTCCGGCCGCTGCTAGGCTCGCCCGGGACCCGCGGCCCGCTGCTGCAGCTACTGCGCCGGGAGGCGGTCTGCTCAGACTGGCGTGCCTCCTTGCGCATGTGTGGTGAGGGGGCAAGGACCCCCCCAAAGAAAGCATTGATATTTTGATGTGTTTGGGCAGCGATGTGGCTGTCGTCTGGTGCGGATTTTCGTGTTTGTCGGCCGGTCGAGATGTGTTCAGCAGTATGAGCAGTGAGGACATGTGTGACATAGGCGGTTGTACTTTTGTGGCGAGCAGCGAGGGTGGCAGGGGGGTGATCATGGCGCGGTGCACGATGCGGCATCACGGTATACGTTGTGGGAATGCAACCCCGTTTCGATTGGGATGACGTTGCATATTCGCGCGCAAACGCACAGAAAATGTGATGGCGGTGTGCATCGGCACTTTTTCCGGGCGTGTACACGGCATGGGCACCGGCCCGAATATGGAAATTGGCTGCGGCTCGTGGCATGCTGGGCATGGATGGGACTTGCAGTAGGGCACGGGGTTGATTGCGGACCCGCGTCGTTGCGTGCGAATGCGCGCACATGTAGAGCGCGGCAGGGTGACAAGGACTCATCCGGCTGGCCTGTGTGAAGGCCAAGTTGCTGCTTTGCGGGCGTGGGGTCCAAGTGCTCGGTCGGTGCTGATAGATCAGTGTACAGTGCAGTGACAGATAAAGTGTGTGATGTGCCGCGCGGCTTGGGGATGCACAGTACCGGTAGGCAGGCAGGCTTTCAAGAGGCTTGTGAAGCGCGCTGGTCATTGCCAGCTGCCAATCTATGGCGTCATAGTTACTCGCTGACTCGCTTGGCCGTCATAGTGCGCTCTGTATGTTTCATAGTCGGGAACAGTTTGTTCAGTTGTACCGTATCTGCCGTTGGTGTTGCCTAGCAGCTTGTCAGCATTCAAGGAGTCGCTGGCTTGGGACTGCGGCCGGCCGCTGGCGCGGTGCCGGAATGGGGGCACGGAGCGGCATGTAAGAGGTTGCGCAAGTGGCCCTGGCTGCGGTGCCAGTGCTCCGCCGCCAACGTGCAGGCGTTCATGTTCGAGCACCCACACGCACCCTGCCGCCCACGCCTTTCCCCCCCGCCTCAATCGTATCCCTGCGCCTTGACGCCTCGGAACCCCACTCATGCACCCCCGTACCCCAACCGCCTCCGCACACCGCTCGCCCCGCCCCCACCCCCCTTAGCCCCGCATCAGCTCGACCTCCACCTGCCGCGCCAGCGCCACCACCTCCCCCAGCGCCTCGATGCTAGCCTGCCGGTCCGCCAGCGCCCTCTTGCCCAGCTCAATCTGCTCCAGCTTGGCGACCCACATGGGGCTGCGCAGCTGCGCCTCGCCCTGCGGGCCCTGCTGCCGCAGCGCCTCGGCGTCCGCCACGATGGCCGCCATCACCTCCGTCGCCTGCCGCTGCACCCTCTGCAGGCCGGGCAGGAGCAGCGCGCGGGGGTGCAGCCGCGTCAGCTGGGCTTGTGGGTTTGTCGTGCAAAGCATCGTGTCAATCATAGAGGCGAGGCAGCGCTGATTGTGGCCTTCACAACAACCGAAAGCTGCACAAGCGGACGAGTGCAACTGGAGCCTGCATGCGTGTTGGCAGCGGCGGCGGCCGCACCTGGGCGTGCTCCATCAGCCCCACGGCCGTGGCCTTGAACTCGGGGATGCTCACGGGCTCCTCGGCTGCCAGAGGCGACACGGCCGTCGGCAGGCCCTGCTCCTGCTGCTCCATCAGCGCCTGCGTACAGGGGCGGGTGCGGCAGGGGGTGCAGGTGGGGCAAAGCCTTGACTGACACGTGTACCCCATTCCACGTCGTCTCCATACGGCATCAGTGCACCCAAGCCATCCATGACAGACCCTTTCCATTATCTGTGGCTGCTGGCAGCGGCCACGCCCACCTGCGTGGCCGCAAAGATGTCCATCTCCATGGCTCCTCCAGTGAAGGCGCTGCGCAGCTTAGCAAACGCCTCGGCGCGCCGCCGCTCGGGGTCGCCCGGCGCCGCCGCACCACCACCGCCACCACGCGCAGCGCCTGGCAAGTCCTCCTCGGCGGCTCTCGACAGGATGCCAAGCACCTCGTCCAGCAGCCGCTCCTCAGGCGTGGAGCGGTTGCGGTCGTAGATGTAGCGCAGAGCGCGCAGCAGCTGCGCGAGGCGCTCCACGCGCACGGCGTCCTCGCCCATGCGCAGGCTGGACTCGTAGCGCCGGTTGAGCAGGTTCACCATCACGGCGTCGACCTGTGTGACGTGGGGGTTCAGCACGTGGGGCCGGGGGTAAGAGGCGCGGGGTTTGGCAGCTGGGGGGAACGGCTGGCGTGCTGGGCCATGTTCCCTGCCCACCACACGTGGCGGGAGGGGTTGTGCTGGCGACATGCGGCAAGCCGTCGGAGGGCTAGCGATGGGCGGCCCGTCCCCTGCCGCTCCGAACCTGTGGCGCAATGGCCTCCAGCTTGGCCTCCAGCTCCACCCCAGAGGTCGACTGCATCAGCTCCACCAGCAGCTTCATGCGCCGCTCAATGCCGGCAGCCGGGTCCTCCTCCTCCTCCTCCGTCGGCGCCTCCTGCTCTAGCCCCGCCGCGGACTGCTGCCGCGCGTCCACGACGGCCACGTCAGCGGCGTCGGCGTCAGCGCCGCCGGCAGAAGTGGCCACCGGCTCATCGTCGTCTCCGAGCTCGTCCAGGAAGGGCGAGGAGGCGGACGGCGCCGGCGGTGCGGGGGCCGGCCGCTGAGGCGCGGCAGCGCGCGCCGCAGGGGCGGCGGCGGCGATGGGGACGTCCGGCGAGACCGACTGCGCCGCCGGCTTGGTCGCAGCGGGCCGCTTCGCCCAAGCGCCCCACGTGCGCTTCGGCTGCGCCGGCGCGGCCGCCGGCGTCGGCGCCGCCGGCGCCGCCGGCGCGACCTCCTCCGGGTTCCGGGCCAGGTCTTCGCCGGCCGCCGCCCTCTCGAACACGTGCTCGACGTAGCGGGCAACATCGACTTTGCCGGCGAGAGCAATGAGCTTGTCGTAGTCCAACTTTTCATCGTCGTCCTCCACGAGCATCTCGTCGGCATCGTCGTACTCAACGCCCAGGTTGGGCGCGCCAGGAGGGAACCTCAGCGGCTCGCCGGAGCCGGGCTCCGGCAGCGGCAGGTTGAGGATGTCCTCTACGGAGAGCTGGCCTGGGTCCTCAGGCAGGCGCGGCAGGGGCTCGTGCGACGGCGGCGGTGCTGGCGGCGGCGGCTCGGGACCAAAGGGCGTGCGCGGTTGCGGCGGCGCCGCGGGCTCGGCGGCAGCGGCGGCGGGTTGCTTTCGCGGCCGGCCGCGGCGCCGGGGAGCCGCCGTGTCGACGGGCGGCGGCAGGGGCGGCTCCGGGCCAAAGAATTTGCGCTGGCGGGGCTTGATTTGGTTGGTGCCGTCATCCTCGGTGGCGGTGGCGCTGATGCTGGCGGCGTCGGCGTCAGCGGCTGGCGGCTGGCTGGCTGGAGACGGCGAAGGCTCGGCGGCCCGGCCGCGCCGTGCTGCTGCCGCCGCTAGCAGCCAGCCTGGCCGGCTCCAGCTGCGGCGCCGGCAGGTGCAGGGGCACGGGCTGGCGCTGCACGAGGGCACCAGGTCCCGTGGATGGCCGTTAAACGGCCGCGGAGCGGCGCCGGAAGCTGGAGGGCCGGCGGTCGCGGATGAAAGACAACGTCGCGAGGGTAGCAGTAGGGCCGGCGCCAAAGCAGCGAGAGCGGCGGCCTGCATGACTGTGGCCACAAGCTGGCGGCCAGATGGCGCCGGTGTGAAGGTACCGACCAATCCCGCCGCCCAGAGCTAACAGTATGTAGTCCTAAAGCAAGTTAAAGGTATCGGGGCAAATTGTCGACTGCGTTAACTTGGCCGTCCGTCAAAGACGCAGGCGTTGCTTGTACGCAGGCTTACAATGCAATTATAGCAGGTACGGTCTATGCGTGTGAAAGCGAGCGATACGATTGGAGGTCAATCGGTGCTCACCCGTTCGTCGTTGAGCCTTGAGCGCGAGCTTGTGCCATAGTCCCCCAAGCATCGCTGCACGACCTAGCCAAATTGCCTAGACAATCAAATTGAATTAAACCAATGCTGGTGCAGCCCTGACACCTAAGCTAGCTCCCGAGGGCCCCTGCCTCGCCAGCTATGGCCCACAGCGGCTGCAGGCTTTTAATATGGGCAGTTATAGCCCTTGCCTGCTCAGCTGCGCGTGCTTCGTTCGCGGACATGGTAGCCGACGAGCACCCGGACCGCTTTGCTCGGCATTTGCTCAGTAACCACACGGGAGGAGGAGGAAGGTCAAGCAGCGACGCAGCCCGGGTCACGGGAGCACTAGCGTTGTACTCCCTGTTCGGGTGAGAGGGGCATCGCAGCGGACTTGCCCGTTTGAGCCACGCCGCTGGGCCACACCGTCTGCCCGCCTTCCCCGGGCTCCCTCCGGATGGCTATGCGCCGTCAGTTGCGTTACGCAGTCGATGGCTTTCTGCCATCGGCGAACGTCGCTCCGGCTCACACTGTGTGCGCACCCGCGCAGCCGCCGTCCCGTTGCCGTCCTTGCAACCCGCATCCCGCCCCTGCTGCCGCAGAGTATTCGTCTTTTCATCAGTCAGCACTGGCATCATATGTAAGCAGCTCTCCTGGAGCGCGGAACCGGCTCCGCCCTGCCACAGCTGGCGCAGTCGGGGCAGTCCGCACCGATCGACGCGTAACCCCACCGCGCCCCAACCTGCTGCCGAACTCCAGCTCCCACCTCCCATCCTTTCCCCCAGCCCTTGACACTGCCTCCCCCCTGCCCAAAACACCTCCTCCCCGAAACACCCCCAGCCCTCATCGTGACAATGCAGTGGCCCAACCCGCGCGCCTGCTGCTACCGCACGCCGCACACCGACCTCCCCAGCAGCGAGTCGTGCGGCTGCTGCGCGCTGCACCGACTCAACATCGGCTTTGCGGGTGCGTGCTGGGCAACAGACATGCACATGGAGCTCGGATGCGTCTGCATGGTTGGGCTGTACTGCAGGGTTGTTGTCTTGAGCGGTGCTGCATGGAATCCCCGCACTGGGTGGGGTGCCGTGACCGGCACGAGCGCGCGCGCACGGGGGCCCACGCGGCGGCATGCGCGCTGCCTTGTAGCCGGGCAGGCCCAGGCCCTCGGCCCAGCCTGGGCGCCGGGCCCACCTACCCAGCCCCTGCTCCACCAGTGCGCATCCCTGACCGCACAGCCGAGCCTGGGCCCGGCCGCAGCCGAGGCACGCGTCCCAGCGCAGCACGCGGCCCTGTGCCAGCTCGGGCCTGTGCCAGCTCCGCCTGTGCCAGCTCCGTGCTGCCCTGCCCCGGCCCCCTTGAGTCCCTGCCCCGGGCCCCCGGGCCCTATTCCGCGCTGCCCTGCCCTGGGCCCCCTTCATCCCGGTGCTGCCCAGTCACGCGGCGGGCGCTGCTGGTGCCCCTCGCTGCGCCACCGTGCCTCCATCACTGCCCTTGCCCCGCCCCCTGGCCCACCGCTATCCGGCTTCAGTGACGTGGCTGGCGCTGCTGGTGCTGCTGGTGTTAGCATTCATCATATACCTCATGGCCGCCGCCGCGGTGCTGGCCGTGGTGCACGCGGTGCTGGCCTGGCGCATCATCCGGCAGCTCAAGGTGCGGACCCAGCGCTGCCGCCGCACATGCGCCCACGTGCGTGGGCCCCTGGGCCGTGGGCCCGGGGCGAGCGCGCCGGCTCACGCTCGCCCTGGGGCGGCCCAGGCGCCGGCGGCACACCGGCTCTGGCAACGTGGCCCAGGGTTGCCGCGCGGTCCGGCGCCGGGATGCGGCGGGCGGCGAGCTTTGCTCAGTCCTAGCAAAGCTCGCCGCC
>BDDC01001217.1:17269-27399 GCA_001662425.1 Chlamydomonas sphaeroides
GCATCCCAGGGGCTGCGACCCGAGCCCGCCGCCGCCCCTGTCACCGCCGCCTGCTGCTGCCCCGCAGTCTTCGTACATGACGTCGGTACAGCAGATGCAGATGGCGGCGAACATGGAGGCGCGGTTGCCGCCCGGGCTTGTGGTGAGCCGCTGGGGCAGGGGAGGCAGCCGCCGCCGCCGCAGCAGGAGCAGCATCCTCAACTGCGTCGGGCGGTGCCGCTGGCCAATCGCGCTCGTTGCCAATGCACGGCGTTGGGACCTGTGCTGCCGGGAAGGCAGGCATCCCAGGCCGACCCGCCCTGGCCGACCCCAGGGCGCAGGTGCACGAGCAGGGACTGCCGCCGGTCTGCAGCCTTTGGGCGAGAGTCAGCAGAAGCAGCGGGTGGCATGCGCTGCCAAGCGGGCTTGCTGCGCATCCACCGACCCACATGGTGCACAGCCGACCCACATTGACCCACATCGCCCGGCCCCGCAGACGGGCGTGGCAGTGGAGCGGCCGCTGCCGGGCGTGCCTGTGCCTGGCATCGCCGTCATCTGCATACCCATGACGGTGGCTGAGGTGTCCACACAGTGAGTGGCGGCGGCCGTGCAGCTGCAGCTGCAGCTCGGGGGGAGGGCCTCGCAGCGTTCCGTCTTCCGACCTTGGCGTGCACCCCCAACCCGTGTCCAAACCACGCCAGGCTGCAAACCACCGTGGCGTTCCACGAGGGGGCCGCGGGGCGCGTCGGGAGGGCTGAGCGCCCCGCGGCCACCGCCGGCCCCGACGCGTGCTCGGACGCCGCGCTGGCTTCGCCGGGCGCGGGGCCCAGCAGCAGCGCCGGCGCCGTCGGCTCGGGGCCTGGCGGGCACTGGGCGCCGGCGTCTGTGGCAAGGGCGCTGGGCGGCAGCGACGGCGGTGGGCGTGGGGATGTGCCGGTGGCGCAGGTGGTGGATGGGAGGGCGGTGCGGCAGCTGCCAGCAGAGCCGGGGGCGGGGGCAGGGCCAGGGATGGAGCCCGGGGTGTGGCCAGGGGGCGAGGTGGCGTGGGGCCACGCGGGTTCGCCGCCGTCGCCGTCGGCTGGTGCGGGCCCGCCAGGTGCGGCGATGCCGCTGTCGGCAGAAGTGGGCCCGGGCGCGGCGGCGAGCCAGGGGAGAGGGTCGTGATGAGCTGGCGGCTGATGTATCTATAGCAAGGTGCTGGGCTCCGCGCGAGAAGTCGTGAGCAGTATGCGGTCAGGCGCGTCGGTATATGTGCATTCAAGGTCACCGCGAACTCCTGCATGTGAGGGTATGGGTCCGATCACCGCTACGAGGGTAGTATGCATGTGAGGGTCTGGGTCCGATCACCGCTACGAGGGTAGTATGCATATGCAGCGAAGGAGTGCTATGTGTGGGCGAGGATGAAGTGTGGAAGGTGATTACTGGTAAGCACACGGGGGCCCTCGGGGTCGCCGCTGGACTTTCGAAATACTACCTTGTCGCTGATGGGCTGTGTTGTCGCGGATCCGTGCTGCCTGAACATTTGGTGTATGAGTCCTCCCCAGTCCCTCCGTCCTTTAGTGGGTTAGTAGTAGACGGTGCGTGGTGGCAGATGAGCACTGCAGGAGTGCTTTGTGTTGCTTGCTGGGAGTAAAAGCGTAGCACTGAGGCGTCCTCTTGTCCTAGTGGGAGGCGGTCGAGCAGAGGTAAGCGCTGTTGTTGTTTGGCCGCGGACGCATTCCCTGTCCTCACGCACAACCGGTAGCGAACTGTTTGACGTGGCAGCGAAGCGGAGGACCTGGTCAACTAGCTGTGTACCAGCGAGCAGCGGTCAAGTGTCAGCATGCTGACAGGCGGCCAGTGTCTGCCAGCGGCTGATCTGTGATCTGGTACAGTAAGAGGTACGGTAGCACGGGTGTTCAACTGTCAGTAGCACGGGTGTTCAACTGTCAGTGGCACGGGTGTTCAACTGTCAAGTAGAAGAGAACCCCACACGCGGCACAGCAAGCCCCGGTTGTGTCGGAGGGCAGGTGCCAAGCAGGGCAGAAGACGAGGGCAGGAGGGCAAAGAACAACAAAGCCAAACCCCTGAACCTGCGAGCCTACAAACACGCAAATTTATCCATAGCCGCTGCGACGGGGGGCCGAGCAAGTGAACATTCAAACAAGGGAGGGTTGAACCACGCAGCGGCACGCAGCAGCCGGCAGACTCACTGGGTGGTGCGTAACTCCCAGAAACCAATTAATTGCAACTGGCGCCTAGCGTCCCAGCCCAACCCCACTACGCAACCGAAAGCCAACCTGTGGAATGGGGTAGGCAAGTGCACCGCACGACGGGGCGGCGACGGGCGCTAAGCGAGGGGGATGTGGGGATTGGTGCGTAGGGAGATCGATGGGAAGGGGTGGCGGACTGCATTGTGGGGCTCTAGGTGCGACCCTCGTCGGGAGGCATGTTGGGTAACAAGTGTGGGGCCAGGAGGACCTCCTGACTCAGGCGTGTCGTTACACACTGTTGCCTTGCTTGGCACAATGCCGTCCGTGAGGTCGAGGTAGCCGACGGTTGTACGTGAGTTTCGATGTGCATGTGTGAGATGAGGCATACGGCAGAATTGGGGCGAGTCTCGCGGCGTGTACCGGCAGGGTCGCGGCTGTGGGTTTGCAGCTTGGCAACAGACGACATCGTTCCCTGTACTCGTTATAACCACGCAGTAACCACGCACTAATGCCCAGGACATTGCGTACGTGATTGTGATGAAGTAACACAGCGTGGCAGTTGGAAGCAGCCGGGGAGAATCAGGGGTGCGTCGGAGCGCGGCCCGGGTATGCATACACATATGTGTGGCACTAGACGGCTACGTAACTCCTATTAGACAATTAACGTACTAAGAGAGTTCCACTACTGCCTGCTGTAGGCTTCGCGTAACGCCAAGTTGCGACAAGATAAGCTGAATAAGCTGACTACTGTCAACCGCGTCGGCCCCCTCGAGCATCTTATTGGTGCAAGGTCTCAACATGAGCAAGCTAGATGCGTTGCGCAGCCTGTTTCGCCCCGAACGGAAAGGCGGGAGCGAGAAAATGACTGAGCAGCGCGGACCCACGAACATACAGCCACTGCGGGTTCGAATTGACAAGGCTGAAGACGACGAGCTCCAGCCCGCGCGCTCGGTGTTGGGGCGCGCCGAATCCTCATCTCCTTCATGGTCGTCATCCCCTCGCCGGCGGATGGGCGCTGCGCCACCAAGCATACTACCGTCCTCTTCATCGCCGTCCAGCAACAGACGCCGCTCAGCAGAGGTGGCCCTACAGGTACGTGCCTAACCCGCGTTCGAGGCTGGCCACCTTTCGTTCGTCCCGCGGTTGTGATCGTGATGAGGCGACAAAGCGTGGCAGTTGGGAGCAGAGGGATTCGTTGGGAGCAGCTGGGGAGAATTAGGGGTGCGTCGGGGCGCGGCTCGGGTATGCACACATATGTGAGGCACTAGACGGCCGCGTAACTCATATACCAGAATGCCTGTTGTAGGCTCGGCATAACGCAATGACAATGCAAGGGATGTCAACTCGCCCGAAGGATCCCGGCCGGGCATCAAACAGCACCCGACAGGAGGAAAAAGCCTCCCGGGCTCGCCCCAGTCCAGGACACCAACCACCCCAGTTCAGGGCGTGACCAAGCGGCGCCTTGGGGGCTACAGTGGTGGCGGCCAGAGCAAGTCACTCCAACCCGCAGCACAATCGCAGCAGCTTGACCGGTTGTCAAATCGCCCGCGCCCCTCCCCAGGAACTGCCTAACGTCAACAACCTGGCGGAGGCAGCATGGACGCGCGCCCTGACCAGCAACATCGCGTCCGTCGCTGCCGCCCACGGGCCACATGCCGGCTACTCCGCCCCGAGTAGCCCATTGGGCTCCATCCTTTGCTCCCGGCACGGCACGTCCACCTTGCGGCAGAGCACGCTCAGCGCGGGCCAAGTGGCGCCCATCAGCGGCCCCGGCAGCCTCGCGCACCGCCGGCCCTCCGGCATGGGCCGCGGCGCCGAGGGCTCCCCTCGCACCGGCGACGCCGTCCTCTCCAGCCCAAGCTCCATAGGTGGTAAGCCGTTTTCGACACCACATCCGCAACCCTGCAGCCCGCTGCCTTGACCAACCGCACCCGCGCTAAGCTACACCCACACCCCGCCAGCAGGTGCCGGCTCCGCCGACGGCGACGCGTCGATGCCGTGCGTGCTGCCGGCGCCGCTGGTGGAGGCTGCGGCGGCGGCGGGCGTCAGTCTGCGGGTGGACCTTGCCGCCGAGGTGGAGTTCTCCAACGACGTCCTGGGCAAGGGCGTGTCGGGCACGGTTTTCCGGGCCACGTACCAGGGCAAGCCCTGCGCCGTCAAGGTGGGGCGTTGGGGTGCAGGTAGTTGGGCAGGGAGCCCGGCGGGGTGTTACGGCAGCCGTGTGGGCTGGTGGCCCGGGCAGCCTAGGGGAGAGAGGAGAGGGAAGGACACGAAGAGGGGTGCTGCAGGGCGGCCGGCCCTGAGCGCCTGTCGGGGGACCCCCACGCCTGCGCCGTCAGCCAGCTGGCCATCTGCCGGTATCGCTCTCTGTGCTGACGCGTGGCCCTGCCCCGCCCCGCAGGTGCTCCCGCCGGACATGCTGTTTGGGTCGGGCACCGCGGAGCTGCACACTTTCGTGCAGGAGGTGGTGGTGCTGGCGTCGGTGCGGGTGAGCGGTGCGGGGGAGGCTTTCGGCAAGAGGATGTGTTGCCGTGTGAAAAGCAAACCGGGGCTGAGGTACGGGGGAGGGGCTACAGAGGCTGTCGCCTTGGCCCGGGGCCTGCGGCCATCCTGCAACCGCCAGGCCCTGTGAGCGCCTTGGTGTGGGTTTGGCGGGCAATGACCACCGGCATCGGCACTGAACGTGGCCCTGCCTGCCTGCCTGCCGCCTGCCCGCAGCACCCCAACATCGTCACCATGCTAGGCGGGTCCCTTCAGGTGCGGCCTTCAGTCACCCTGGAACACCATGGACGGGGGGCAGGCCGCGTAACAAGTTAGCAGCACTGCGCCCTCACACCTGCTAGGCCCTTTCGCCCGGGCTGGAGCCCGCTGACAGCCGCTCCACGCAATACATAGGTCTCACTGCCCACTCACCTGTTTGGGCACCTGTTCCTCAAACCCCCGATCTCCCACGCGCCCCTTCTACAGCCGCCCAGCGTGTTCATTATCGAGGAGCTGTGCGCCTCCTCCCTGGACGCATGGATTCACCCGCGGCCCGGGGCGGCGGCCAAGGCCATGAGCCCCGCGCAGCTGCTGCGGGTGGCGCTGGACGTGGCCACCGGCCTGCAGTACCTACACGAGCGTAGCCCCGCCATCGTGCACCGGGGTGAGGCGGGGGCTGAGAGGGGGGGGAGGAGCAGGGGAGGCAGGGGCGAGAACAGCAACGCCGCCGTGCGCCGGGGGAAAGGCCGGGTCGCTCACATGGCTCCCCCTGGCCCCCAGACCTCAAGCCCGCCAACGTCCTCATCGATGCCAACGGGACAGCCAAGGTGCGCGCTTGCTTGCGCATCTGCAGAGCCTGCAAACTAGTCCGTTGCTCTCTAAGTACATCCCCTGCATCCGCACCGGCCAGCGCCGGCAGCGCCAAGGCCGCCGCTCTTCCCCTTGCACACCGGCCGCCGCCTGAATGCCACTGCCCTTGACGCCGCCCTGCCGCTCGCCCTGCAGATCTCCGACTTCGGCCTGGCCCGCGCCAAGACGCACGCGGTCATCATGACCAAGGCGCCCGAGGTGGGCTCCATCGGCTACATGGCGCCCGAGTGCTTCACGAGCGAGGACGGCCAGCTGACAGACAAGTGCGACACGGTGAGTCGGGCAGGGCCCGGGCTGGGGCAGGCCGCGCCGGCAGGGAGGCAGGGGCAGCCGCACCTCATGTGCGCGCATGTGTGCACGCGCCGCATGTGTGCACGCGCCGCATGTGTGCACGCGCCGCATGTGTGCACGCGCCGCTGCCTTCTGCCACGTCGCGGCCACAGCCCCGCTGGCCGCGGCCGTGCATGGGACACGGTCCTCACCAGGTCCCGTACCTTGTGGCCCCGCCCCCCTGCCGCTCGCCCCTTTCCAGTTCTCCCTCGGAGTGGTGCTGTGGGAGATGGTCACACGCAAGCGCCCCTGGCCGGTGAGCGGTCGCTGCTTCTGACCCGGGGCCCGCGGCGCAGCTCTGGCGCGGCTGCTGACCGCCGGCTCGCAGCGCGCGCCCGTCCCCAGGACACCGCGGGCCCCCCTTCCTCGCCCCCGCCGGCTCCTGCCTCGCTCCTGCCTCCCCCTCCCTTCCTCCCCGCCGCAGAAGTGCAGCCGCGCCTCACATTGCCCCGTCGCCTCACTTCTTCCTCTGCCTCCCTCTCGCCCCTGCCCTGCCCCTCCCTGCCCGCCGCAGAACTGCAGCCTGCCCGAGTACTACCGCGAGGTGGTGGTCCGCAGCAACCGGCTGCCCATCCCCAGCGACGACGCGGTATGCCCCATGGCGCTGCGCCGCCTCATCAGCAGCTGCTGGGCCGACGACCCCGAGGACAGGCCCAGCTGCGGCCACATCGTCGATGAGCTGAGCCGCATGCTGCGGTACGCGCCCCGGGACTGAAAGGGAGGCCAGGCGTGGGGGGGGGGGCGGTGTGGCAGGGCTGGTGGCAGGGGCGTCGCTTGGGTTGGGATGAGGGCGGGACGCGGCGAAGGTGCGGACCGCCGGAACGGAGAAAGTTGGGACCAGTCAGGACCAGGGCAGGGGTGCGACGGCGACGGCGCGAAGAGGGGGGGAGGAGGAGGGCGATGATCGTGAGATGTGATGGTAATAGTTCGTGGTGGTGGTGGAGGAGAAGGAGGAGGAGGAGGAGGGGGAGGGGGAGGAGGGCGCGGCGCACGGGTGTGTCGATGGCGGCTTGCGGGTGGCGACGTGATCGAATGTACATGGTAGCCGGTCAGGCAACGCTGGATTTGGCACGGACACGAGCCAGGTGTGAATGGCCAATAAGTGCGAGGCGGAGGTGGAGCAGGGGCGGCACGCGGCACGGTGGGGAGCACGTGTGTGTTTGGGCCGGGTGTGGGCGGCCGCCTGGCACAGACGTGGCCAGGGTCGGGGCTAGGGATGGAGGAGTGGCCGAGAGCGTAAGTGTGCAAGTGTGTGTGCGTGTGCGCACCCATAGCAATGTTGCTTGTCGGGGTGTTGTAGGCAGAGCGGCGGGGTGTTGGGGCCGTGGCCGCAGCGTGGGTACATTGGGTACGGCACGCCACCGCTCGGAGCGCAGTTGCGTTGGATGGCATAGGTACTGGGAGCCTGGCTGCGACTTTGGGGTTGCGGTTGGAGGTGCGCGGCGGCGCATGTCAGTCGCTGCGGCGGTGGCGGGCGTCTGGGGCTTGGAAGGTGGGCGGGTCCTCGGGACACGGATCACGCGTATCATACCACTCCTGCGCGCTGGGGTAACCCACATGGCCGCAGCGTGACTAGGCGGCGGGTCTCAGATAGGCTTGCATACGGGGGCGGCTGCCTATACAGGCGGACGCGCCCGAACCACTGCGATGCGCTTCCTTGGAACAGCGTTATCTTCCGCCCGTTGCGGGCGTGAGCGTCATCATACACACGCGGGGGCCGGCTGAGCGGTGCTTATGTGGGCCACAATGCCGGCCCTTGACCTGGGCATAGGCTCGCAATTGGCTGCTTCTTATGTATGCTGGGGTCGATCGGTCTCTAGCCGCATGCCAAGGGGCATGGCCGCGGCCTGACTGCTGTTATGATTTGTGTCCGGTTTTGCCCGGTGGCGCCCTTTGCGAGGCGTCCCGGTGGCCCGTCGATCGACGTGCAGGTGTCGGTCTTCGCTGCGTCGGTTGCTGGCATAGTTGGGCGCCGTTGCAATGCAATGAACCTCAGTATGCCGGAGAATGGCGAACGCGGTCGTGAGCGGGCAGACGGCGTGGAGCCGGCTGCTTCGTACCTTTTATGGATACTGCTTATTCGCTGCGTGGCTTATGGCGGCGGAGCATTGCTTAGGTCAAAGTACCGTGGCACGTCATGTTGTGCGGCAGAGGCGCGCGTGTCCTGTGCCGGGGTCGCACCCACGCTCCATCCGTCTGTCCCCTGGTGACCCTTGTCGGGCGCCCCTTTTGGTGACTGCGCGTTGCCATGCTAGCGGCGCTGCAGGAGGCGATCCCACGTCCGCTACGTGTTGTGTTGGAGCTGTGTTGGAGCTGTGTTGGCGCCCCTGCCAGCCAGGCTGTCGTGGCAAAGTTAGCAGCGGCGCGCTGGCGTACGAGCTGTGTTAGTTGGCGGGTGTCGGATGGCCGCCTGCCAGGGTGCAGCGCGTATGCTGGCTGGGCGCCGGCACGCGCAGCGGCAGCTGGGCCTACATTCATCATCGGGAGCAATAACGCAGTTAGCGGGGCTTGGCGCAGGCGCTCTGCGGCACGATCGAGCCATGGCAAATGTGGACCTGCTCAGACCCCGCTTACAGCAGCGCGTCGCGTGTCGTGGCAAGGGCGTGTTGCGGCCTGACGGAGTGCGTCAGGCTGGCAGGGGGCGCGCGTGCATGGGCAGGTTTGCGGCAGGGCGTGTGTCGCGACAGGAGGCGCCAGCTGGTGTGGGTGTTGTGTGGGCTTCTGGCTTATGAATATGATTCTTTTGTGGGGCACGCTGCAAGGCGTCGGCTGGGGCGTGGTGCCCTGTTCAGCTCTGTAGCAAGGGAGTGTGACCTAGAGTAGACAGATGGCCTGCACCGCGCCGTGTAAGTTGCTGCTGCAGTCGGACCCTCGCGATGCACCCGAGAGCCCCATGCGAGGGCAGGGTCCCCTGGGCCGAGTGTGAAGTATGGCAAGTGAGGTCAGGCGCCCAGCCTTACCGAGGTGGCCCCTGGCCTACAGCTCGTCCCGGCGCGGACCTGACTGCCTCTGACGGGCCTGCAAAGGGTACTGCAGGCAGAGCACAGGCGGTCAGGTTGATGGCGAGCTTTGCGCTTGTGCGTGGCAGCACCGTCCTACGCGTTTCCTGCTCCGTGCTGCCGTACGAGCCTTGCCGAACCTGCCTCCACCAGCATGCGGTTAACGCCCAGTACTCCCCCACCCAATACTCGCGCCCCTTGCTCATTCTAAACACTAGTAGTTAGCCTGGACTTTGGCTTGTACAGGCGCGACGACCGGTGTGCCGAACTTGCCATCGACGCGCACACGCACGCAGGCCAAAACCCAAACCCAAGCCGCTTACCTAGCGCATCTGCTTGAGTTCACTGGAGCATCTGGCAGCTGCAGGGTGGCGGCTGCGGCCCTGAGACGGCCGGTTGTCCGGTTGTGCTCGGCGGCACACATCGCGACAGGAGCGTCGGCGGGGCCGGCCCTTGCCCAGGGCGCGGGCCCCCCCCGAGTTTGAGGGGTAGTCCATATTGAGAGGCAGGCCAAATGAAGCACGTTGAACAGAAGAAGGAGACTGCCGCGCCCTTGGTGTCGACCAAGGAGCCCTACAAGGAACAGAACTTGCCGCGCAAGATGTAAGTGCTATGCTTCGATGCTTGTTTGCTTATATCAGCTCGCGGGCTACTGTGACGAGCTCGGCAGCCGACATGCAATTGCCCTGCTTCCTCGCGACGGCGTCCACCCCCACAGCAAGCAGATAGCCTTCGGGTTACAGACTCCGCAAGAGATTGTCAAATGCGGCGTGCTGCAGGTCTACGAGCGGGCCCTGTACAAGGTGGGCCGGGCGGGCAAGGGACGGCCCCACCGAACGAACCACGCGCTGACTCAGGGCAGGGGCCAGGGGACGGGGGCCCTGGAGTGGCGCCACAAGCTAGGATGACCATGGCAAGGGCGGAGGAGCGGCCGGCGGGCCCAGCAAGCTCACAGGGCACGCGAGCTGTAGGCAGCGTTCTGGACCACCCTCGTCCCTGGCCTTCCTCGCCCACTCCTGCCTCTTGCCCACGTGGCCCCTGCCCTCCCTTTCCCTGCTCAGATGCCGGAGCGCGTGCCGCACCCCAACGGAGTGCTCGACCGCCGCCTGGTACGTCGCTGGGCGGAGCGGGCCGTGGGCGGAGCGGGCGGTGGGCCACGGCAGCGCGCAGGGGGGAGGGGTGTGGCCAGCGCGGCCAGCGCGGCCGGCGCAGGCTGCCGTGTGCTGCGATGCAGGCCGGGGTCGGTGTGGCGTGGTGTTCGCCGGAGGCTGGGTGCGGC
>BDDC01001218.1:0-13784 GCA_001662425.1 Chlamydomonas sphaeroides
GGCGAGGGGGCGAGGGGGCGAGGGGGGCGGGGGGGCGGGGGGGCGAGGGGGCGAGGGGGCGAGGGGGCGAGGGGGCGAGGGGGCGAGGGCCGCAGCCCGGCTAGCGCAGCATCTTGCTGCAGGCCCGCGTGCTCGCTCGGGCCGCTGCCCACCCGTGCCCTCTTTCCCTTTCCCAACCCCTCTCCCCCCAACACCTCTTCCCCCAACCCCCTCTCACCCTCTCACCCGCCAGGTCAGCCACGTGCTGCTGGGCCCGGGCGTGGATGCGGCCCTGGCGCAGCAGCTGCTGGCGAGCCAGGGCCGGGCGCCCGGCCAGCCCCAGGTGCCACTGGCGCAGGTGCCGCCGTCGGAGCAGCCGCAGGCCACCTGGGCGCGCACCGTGCAGCTGGCGGCGGCGGCGGCGGCGGCGGCGGCGGCGGCCTCCCCCGACGGCGCCAGCGGCGGCTCCACACCTGGCGTGCTGGTGCTGCTGGACGAGGCGCGGCACGCGGCGGCGGTGTGGTGTAGCCTGGGCCTCGCGCCCACCGGGCCGGTGGGCGCCAGCACGGCGCGCGGCAGCGCGGCGGGGCCGGTGCCGGCGCTGCGCGTTGCGGGCGGCGGGCTGTCGGTGGTGGAGTGGGCGGCAGACCCGGCGGCCAGCTGTGCGGCGGTGCGGTGCATCAACAACACGGCGCACCTGGCGTAGAGGAGGGGGGGGAGGGGGGGAGGGAGGGAGGGAGGCTGGGAAGGGCGCATGGGGCGGCGGGGTTGGGCGGCGGGGGTGACTGGGACGCAGGAGCGAATGACAGTGCGGAGGCATTGCCGGGAGGGCTGCAGCGAGGGGGCTTGCCGCGCTGGGTGGGGCGCTGGGGTTGCGTGAGTGTGTTCAAGTGTTGGGTGAAGACGGAACCCCACAAGCGGCACGTGTAAGGCGGGGGTGCCCGGGGGTTGCTTGTGGCCGGGAGCGCGGCCGCTGGTGTGGCGGGCTGCGGGGCTGTGCAGCAGCCGCAGCCGCGGGTGCAGTGCGGGGCTGCGCGCCAGCTGCGGCGAGCGAGGGCAGCTGCAGCTGGCGCGGGTGTGGGGAGGGGGCGTGGCAAGCTGCAGGGGATGACGACGTAACGTGGTGGCAGGGCCCGGGTCCTCCGCCGCTGGTTCTCCAGTACGAGGGCCCGGGCCCTGCCCCTGAGGCCCTGCGCCTTGGGCTGAGCTGGGCTGGCACACGGCAGGCCTGCGACCCATGGGTCTCTGGGTATGCTCCACGGCTGCCTGGGGAGGGTGTGCTTGCACGGCATGCACGCCTGGGGAGGCACTGCCACGGAGCCCTGGGCTCCCAGCTGGGCGGTGCGGCGCGGGTAGCGTGTCTTGCGTCCACCTGCACCACGGCCGACCCCACCACGACGGGATGCCGCACTGCCAAGCGAAGCGGCCTACAAGCAATGCGCCCACCCGCCCACCCGCATGTCGCAGCGGTGCCGGCGGTACCCCACAACGACCAACGACAGCAGCAGCGGCAGCCGCACATCCCAATCTGGCAAACACTGAACTACGCAACGGCCCAAACTATGCAACGACGGCCCAAATTATGCTACGACGGCCCATCACTGGCACAAATTCCTCGGGTTGCAGCGCTGCCGCTCTATCCTCGCTCTCTTGCCCCAGCAGCACCGGGGCCCTGCAACAGCCCAGGCCCCCGCGCACCACCACCCAACACAGCCCCGCAAACGCAGGCAGGCGTTAACAAACCCTTGCAATCGCCGCTTGTCGCGCTCTCTACCGCAGGTTCGTAGTGCACAGTAGTACGTCTTCCTAACACCGCCAAGACAGGGCTTCCAATGAAGAACCGGCGTGGAAGACAGGGCTTGGGACAGCGCCTGGCGCCAGACAAGCCGGGAGCCTGGCCGCCGCCACCACCGCCGCCGCGCCGCCATCCGTGTGTGGTGGGCGATGGTGCGCATGCGGCGACACAATCGCAATGTGCGTTGCGCCTCCCTCCTCCGGCCTTATGCCCCGCGGGCCACCAGCCCATCGAGCCAGCGCCATCGCAGCCGCTAGCTGCCCAGGGCGCTCGCCGCTAACGACAGCGCTACTCGCACAGACCCAGCAACAGCAACAGCAAGCACAACGCACTAACACACGCGGAGTTAAGAATTGCTAGGAATGAGGAGCGGCCCTCTCAGACCGGGTTCAGGTTGCCCGCCAGCGCCGCCGCCACGGTCTCGCCCGCCGCGGCAACCGTCTCCCCCGCGTGGACCACCGCCTCTCCGGCGGCGGCGACCGCCTCCCCGGCGGCGGCCGCCACCGCGGGCAGCGCCTGCGCGATGGCGGGCTGCGAGGCGGCCGGGTCGTCTGCGGCCATGTTGCGGCGCAGGGACAGCGGGGCAGGCAGACAGCCTTCAGCGCCCCCAGCAGGGCGGCGGCCGTGCGTGCGCACACAGTGTACGAAGCCACACAGTAGGTCGCAGCGAGGAGTGAGAGACAGGCGCCCAGCAGCAGCAAGCAGTCAGCAGCAGCAAGCAGTCAGCAGCAGCAGCCCGCACCGCCCCGAGCGGTGCCTCGCCTGACTAGCCTCTGGCTAGACTGACTGCGCTGTGTGGGGCCGGCAGCCGGGCCGGGCAAAGTCCGGTGGCGATGTCATGTGATGCGCCCCGGGGCGGGCACCTAGGATGACACGCCTGGCCGCCCGCTGTGACGTCTCCCGTCCCGCTCCTCCGTCCGTCTCTCTTCGTCTCTCCCTCTCTCTCTCTCGTCGCCGCTCTCCCTTGCGGGCAGGCCGTAGCGCTCTCCTGGCCTACACTCGCAAGCAGCTCTCTGCAGCTCTCTCCCGGCGGCACGGTAGGCAGCGCTCCTCTGCCGCGCCGCTGACCGTGTTGCCGACGTCCGACTACGCCTGACAACATACCTTGAAGCGGCCAGCGCAAACTGACCTGGCGCGCGGCGCCCCGCCGCCGGCGCGCGCATCTCGGCGCCGCCGGCGCGCCGCAGCGCCACTTTATGGTGGGCTCAGCTCAGCTCAGCTCAGCTCAGCCCAGCTCAGCCCAGCTCAGCTCAGCTCAGCTCAGCTCAGCTCAGCTCAGCTCAGCTCAGCTCAGCTCAGCTCAGCTCAGCTCGGCTCGGCTCAGCTCAGCTCAGCTCAGCTCAACGAGCATGCACACGCGCACGCATCCGACCCCCGAACACCGCAGCAATGTCGCAGTGCCGACTCTCCTCACAGCCATCGCCGCCGCCGCACTCGCGGCCCGCTCACTCGCTCGCTCACTCGCTCGCTCGCGGATCCGACCCAGCGCAGAGCACTCCCGCACGCTGCAATCGCCACTGCCATCCAACCGCCCAGCGAGCGGAACCCCTCCGCCGCCCCGTGCCCCCAGCGGCGCCGGGCGCTACGCCCTGCCCGCACGCACGGCCGCCGGCAGCGGTGCCGCAACCAGCGCCGACGTGGGCAGCGCCGCCAGCGCCGCCACGCTGCCCTCCCCGCTGGCCGCCGCCCACACGCCCGCCGCCGCGCTCACGCGATCGCCCACCGCCACCCACGTCGCCGCAGCGCCCGCGGGCAGCGCCGGCAGCAGCAGCGGCACGGGGCCCGACCCGCGGCCCCTCCGCGCCGCCGCCGAGCCCCCAAGCAGGCCGCCCCGCCACCAGTAGGCGACCCCGTACCCCCCGGCCGCCGCCGCCCTGGCGCCCGCGGCGCCCGCCGTCCCACCTGCCGCGCCCTGCCCCGTGTGGCGGCCGGTGGCCAGCGCCCACACGGCGCCGCCCGTGCCCGTGAGCTCCAGCACACCCTCCGTGACGCCCAGCAGCGGGCCTGGGGAGAGGGGGATGGGAGGGAGAGGCAGAGGGAGAGGGGGGAGAGGGGGCGTCGAAAGGGCGGTCGCGAGGCTTCCCCGGCTTACCGTGTGACCGCTCACCCCATCTCCCTGACCTGCCCCTGCCACCCCGAGCCCGCCCCACCGAAGAAGCTGGTGGGCAGCAGCGTGTCGAGCGCAAAGCCCGAGCAGGCGGCTAGCCAGCGGGGGGAGCGCTCGTGTGCCAGCAGCCTGCGGGGGGGAGGGAGGGAGGGAGGTGGCGGAGGGGGGGCGCGGCGCGTGTGTCAGGAGGGGCAAGGTCATGTGGCGACGCGAGCCTGCTGCGAGCTCCCTGGCCAACCCGCTCCCCCCCTCCCTCATCCTCGCCCTCCCTCCGCCCCTCGCTCCGGCCCCACAGCCTCCCCCACACGCACCTCCGCAGCAGCCCCTTGGCCGCCGCCAGCGCCGCCGAGGCCAGCACCACGCGCAGTCCCAGGAACAGCGCCAGGTGCTGCGCGTGGGCCGTCACCAGGCTGGGAGGGGGGCGGGCGAGGGAGGGAGGGAGGGAGGGAGGGAGAAGGGAGAAGGAGGAGGAGGGAGGAGGGAGGGAGAAGGGAGAAGGAGGAGGAGGGAGGAGGGAGGAGGGAGGGCGTGGGTGCAAGGACAAGGGCGCGACCGGCATCCGCCGCGCTGCGGACCCAGACCTAGCTCCCCTCCTCCCTCCTCCCTCCATCCCCTCCCCTCCCGGCCCCACCTGCGCAGCCGTGCCTTGACCAGCTCCTCCGTCAGGTACACCGGGGCCATGAGCGCGCCTGTGGGGGAGAGAGGGGGGAAGGGGAGGGGTTGGGAGGGAAGGGCAGGGGAGGGCAGGGCAGGGGGGCTGCAGGCTGCCGGAGGGCGGTTGGGGGCGCTGCAGTGCGGGGCGGTGCGGGGCGCTGGAGGTTGGAAGGGCGCCGGGGGTTGGAAAGGCGCTGGTAGGTGGACGTGCCCCGGCAGCCCATAACCTAACCCCACCCCGACCCCCGCCTCCTCACCGCTGCTCATCTCCGCCGCCACCTGCTCGCTCAGGCGGCGGCCCCCGTCCGAGGCCAGGAAGCCCGACACGCCAGCCTGAGGGGGGAACGGCCCAGACGGGTGGGCGCAGGTCAGGGGCGGGGCGCCAACGATGGCCCTCACCAACCAGCGCTCGCTGCACCCCTACCCCTACCGCACGTCGCGCTGGTGACTCGGCCCCTCTCTCCCACCCCTACCCCTACCGCACGTCGCGCTGGTGACACGGCCCCTCTCTCCCACCCCTACCCCTACCGCACCCTTGCCCGCCCCAGCCCTGCCCGCCCCACCGTGACCGCCTTGTTGAGCTGCCGCAGCCCCCGCACAGGGCCCTCCACAGCCCGCTCCGCCAGACCGCCCAGCGCGGTCGCCACGGGCGAGGCCGGCCCGCCCGGGGCCGGCCCGCCGCCGGGCGCCCCCGAGCCGCGGGTGCTGACCAGGTGCGGCGCGCCGCCGGCCGCGGCAGAGGGCCCGGCGGCGGGGGCGGCGGCGGCGGCGGTTGGTTCGGGGCTGCCGTCGGCGCCCATCAGGGCTGCGGGGAGGGAGGGAGCGGTCGTGACACATGAGGCGGGGAAGCGGGAGCGACGGGGAGGGGTGCACGTTTTCGCCACGCGCCACGTCCCTTCCCCACGGACCCGCAGAGGTCCGGCCCCAAACCCCGGCCCCGGCCGCCCCCTCACCTACTGCCCACCGCGGCCCCGCCAGCAGCTCCTCCAGACCCGCCCCCAGCACCAAGCCCAGGCCCGGCTCGCAGCCGCCGCCCGCCGCCTCCGCCCCGCCGTCCTCGCTGCTGCTGCCGCCCTCCACCAGCCGCCACTGCAGCGGCCCGCTGCGGCGCTGCGCGGCCGCGGCCTCGTCGGCGGCGGAGAGGGGAGGCGGCGGCGGCAGCGGCCCGCGGCGGCGGCCGGCCCACGGCCCGCGGCAGCCAGCCGGCTGCGCCAGGGCCGAGCCGGGCCAGCCGCTGGTGGGCGACACGCGGCCGGCCCAGCCCTGGCCGCCGGACTGGGGGTGGCTACTGGTTGCGGCTGCGGTGGGGTCTGCGGTCGGCCGCTCGGGCTCCTTGGAGCCGCTGCCAGCAGGGTTGCCGAGGAGGGCCGCGGGCACGACCGCGGGCGTTGGCGCCTCGTCGTCAATGGGCTCCATTTTTGTGATTGCTGCTGCTGATGCCGTGGTTATGGACGCGATCATCGGCGCGCGGGGGCGTCGCCGGGCTGCACGGCGCTGGCGTGAGCTGGCGCCTCTGTTAATGCCATCGTCAGCGTGGCCAATCGCGGGCCGCCGGACGCGGCGCCCTCTGCTGCGTCTCAGAGCCCAAGCAGCAGCTAAACAGCCCAGCTGCGTGAGGGCAAACTGCCCAAGGGCAACACCAAATTCCATCCGCGCTCTGTCGCGGCCTCGCCTTCAAGCAATTATGCGCGGTCCTCCTCTGTGGTGGGGCCGTGACTGCGCATCATAAGAAAAAGGCCTTGGCTTGTGGTGAGACGATATGAAGCTACAGGCTAATCGAGCGTTGCGTTGTCGCAGTGCTTTTTAAGAATAAACTTCGCGCTGTGTTCTGTGTGTATGCTGTTGATGTCAACTGCTGTTGGTGGCTTAGTGTCCGCGCGGCCAACGAGATTGCCAGCAGTCGATGACGTCACCGTGTACTTCCCCAACCGCCTCTACCCCCCGGCCCCCGCGCAGCTGTGTGCAAGTCATGCCACACCAGCGGCTAGCAGCCGAGCTATTTCCCGCATGGATGACTTGTAATTGTATGCGCGGCCCAACCCATACGACATCCCCGCCAGACCGAGTCTGCGGTGCGGCCGGTGAAACCCACGCACCCCCCTTACCCCTCCTTACCGCACCTGCTCCCAAGATCACCAGCCGCACCAGGGCTCGCACGCGCGCCTGCCGGCGCCACCACCCAGCACCAACCCTCCTCACGCTGGCGACACCCCGCCCCAACCCCCCAGCGCCCTGCAGCCACGCAAGGGCCCGCCCGTGCTCGCTGACCCGGCAGTCGTTCCCCGTCGGTCCATACCCCAGCCCAGGGCCCCGCTCGACCACCTCACGCGTGAGCACTCTGCACGCCCCTGACCCAAGGTTGCCCACAGCATGTCATCCGGTAGCATGAATACGAACTGTAAGACGGTACGACGATCTGTGTTCGGTAGTACGGCCCAAGCAGCGGCCTCGGGTCCCCACAGCGCCACCCAGCAAGCGCGCTTGGCGTCAAGGTCGGCCTTGACACTGCACCCCACGCCCCGCCAGCCACTTGCCTCATTGCTTCCCGCGCGCCACCACACCTGCAGGCTACGCTAACTGCTGTACGCCCGACCCCACCAGCCCTGCCGCCCCAGCCCGCGCTACAGCCTCATCTGCCGCACGCCGTACTCCACGATGTGGCCGTGCGAGCGCCCGAAGCGGCGGCCGCTGCGCACCACCACGGCGGCGTGGGCGTGGTAGTGGGCCGTGTCCACGTCCACCTGGGGGCAGGGAGGGAGGGCAGGGGCGGGGCGGGACAGGGAAGTGAGGGAAGGAGGGCAGGGAGCAGCGCTGTTGCACAAGTGGTGAGGAGGGCGGCGGCGGCGGGTAAGAGCCGGCACCCAGGGTCCAGCTTGAACCGGCAGGCTATGGGTGGAGCCGGCGCTAGGGCACCAGGCGTTGGACCGGGCGGGCGGATGATGGGACGGCAGATGGGCGTAAAGCGCCCCTGGACCAGGGTTCCCCCACTCCTCGCCCCACCTTCTGCCACTCCAGGATGTTGAGCGCGGCAATCATGTCGGCGATTAGGCCAGGAGGGTCGGAGGGGGCCGCCGCAGCGGGCGGTGCGGCGGCCGCAGAAGCAGAAGCAGCAGCAGGGGCGGGTGCGGAAGCCGCGGGTGCAGACGGCGCCGCCGCAGCGGCGGCCGCGGCGCCCGTCTGCAGCTCCCGCGGGCTTTGGCGAGGCGGTCGCGGCGGCCGCGGCGCATCGCACCAGCCGCCGCCGCTGCCGCCAGCGCTGTGTTGCAGCGGCGCTGCGGGCGCCCGGTAGCCGCTGGCGGGGCCGCCATCACCCGCCAGCGGGGCCGGCGGCGGCCTGGTGGCAGGGCAGTGGCCGGCGGCGGCGCTGCCGTGACGCTGGAGGACTGCTTGCACGACCCGGCGGGCGACCCGACGGGTGACCTGCTCCGCCGCAGCGGCGTCCGCCAGGCGCATACCATAGGTGGCACCCGCCCCCGCCATCCCGGCAGCGCCCGGCGGTGGGCCCTCAGCCGCCGCGACGGCGGCGGCGGCGTGGCGCTTCAGCACCGCAGCCACGGCATTGCGCGCTACGAAGCGCGCCGCGTCCGCCGCCGCGTCCTCGCAAGCGGGCGGCGGCGGCCGCTGCTCCGGCTCCGCGGCACCGGTTCCTGCTCCCGGCGCCTCCCGCGCCCCCCGGCCGTCATGGCGCTGCGCCACTGCCTCGAAGGCGTTGCACACCAGCCGACGGACGGCATCCCGTCCCTCCGCATCTCCGGGGGGCCCCCCAGCACCCGCCGCGCCTCCGCCTGCAGCCGCGCCGCGCTGGCCTTGCAGCTGGCTGCGGCGGCCGGCCGTGTGCCACCCCTCAGCGTCCTCCGCCTCCCGCACCGCCGCCCCCTCCTCCGCCTCGGCCTGTGCCTCCATCACCTGCGCCCCTGCTCCCCGCACCGCCCCCGCCTCCACCACCACGCCCGTCGCCGCCTCTGCCATCGCGGGCCGGACCGCGGGCTGCAGCCGCACCTGCCAGGAGCGGTCGGGGCGCACAAAGAGCAGCACCGCGTAGTGGTGCAGCGCCAGCGCCGCCAGCCAGGCTACCATGGCCAGCCACAGCGACAGCAGCAGCGGCAGCAGCCACAGGAACAGCCTGGCGCGGGCGCGGGCGGACAGCAGCGCCGCCGCCGGCTGCCTGCCGCCCGGGGCTGGGTCGGCGGCATAGCCGAGCGTGGAGCCGGCGCGGGAGAGGGGCCGGGAGGGGCCGGGGCCGTAAGTGTAGGGGTAGGCGGGGCAGGATGTGGGGTTGAGGGACGGGCCCGGTGCGAGGCTGCCGGCGCTGGCGACACGCAGCTGGCTCAGCGGCACAGGCGGCCGGCTGGGGGCGCCCGCAGCAGCGGCGGCCGCGAGCTCGGCGAGGTCGGTGGCGCTGGAGCTGGGGCTCGGCCTGGCCGTCTGCTGGGCGTGCGGTGGCGCCCCCCGGCTGGAGGCGGGCGCAGCGCCGTCGGCCGGGCCCCAGCCGCTGCCGCCGCGGCCTCGGCTGCCGCCGCCCGCCCCCAGCAGCCAGAGCGGCAGGCTGCCCGCTCGCTGCGCCACGCTCGCCGCCAGGCCGCGGCCGCCCGCGTCGCTGCCGCTGCTGAAGCCGTCGCTGCCGGGGCCCGTGCCCGGGCAGGAGCCGCCGCTGGCGGGGGCGCTGCGCGCGCCGGCTGCCGCCCGTGCAGCCGCTGTGGGCCGGGGTGCGGGGTGCGGGCGGCGCGGGGCGGGGTGCGGCGCCACGATGCAGCGGTAGTGGGAGCTGATGGGCAGCGCCACCACCGCCGCCTCCGTCTCATCGCCGCCGCCGCCGCCGTCGCCACCGCCGCAGCCCGGCCCGCCAACGCAGCCGCAGGCGCCGCACCCGCATGACCCCACCCCGGACCGCATGGCTGCCTTGCGCAGGAGGCGCTCGCCGCGGGCCGACCTTGCCGGCCCCGGCCCCGCCCTCGGCCCCGCTCCCGGCTCCGGCCCCGGCCCCGGCTCCACCCCAAGGCCCAGCGCCGAGCAGGCGGTGCCGAACAGGCTGAGCCCAAAGCCCAGCGCAGAGCCCAGCACGCCGCCGCCGCCTGCTGCCGCCCCCACCAGGCCGCCAGCCCAGGACCCCAGGTCCGAGTCGCCCTCGGCCGCGGCGGCGTCCACATCGCCCTGACCACCGCCCGCTAGGCCTGCGCCCACCGGCCCGCCCGCCTCCGCCACGCCGCCCAGCAGCGTCTGCGGGGGCATCAGGCCCGCCGCAGCTCGCCCCGCCGCGTCGCCACCGCCGCCGCCGCCGCAGCTGCACCTGCAGCGGCGGCCCTTGCGGGGGTGGTGCGGGTCGCTGCCGGCGGCGGCATGCGCGGGGCCCGCAGCTGCGGCGCCGCCGCGGGGCGCGCTGTAGGGGGCGTGCAGCGGCGCGGTGGGCGGCAGGTAGGGGTTGACGGGCGTGATGGCGGCGGTGGTGTAGGGCACGGTGCGGTCGAGGCGGATGTCGGCGAGCAGCACACGCTTGGCGAAGGCGGCCAGGCCCGCGAAGAAGGCGGTGTCGGGTCGGGCCATGGCCGCCAGCAGCGGGAGGCCCTCGGGCGCCAGCCAGCGGTCCGCCAGCAGCAGCTGCCGCCCGGTGCGGCTGCGGGGCGGGGAGAGGGAGAGCCGGAGGGGCAACGCGGTGGGTGCGTGGGCCGGGAGGGGAAGGGGAGGGGAGGGCCGTGGGCAGGGCTGCGACGGGTCAAGGGATGCGCGGCAGGCCGGGATGAAGGGGTATCGAGCGTAGTGCCCGTTTTGCATCCTGTCTGCCGTGCTGGCCAGTGTTGTTCCGAAGGCGCAGGTGGCCCGGCCCGGCGCTTCCGGCGCTTGCCTGAGCGTGAAGGGCACGATGGAGTTATAGGCCTGGCGGGGGAGGAGGAAGGGGTTTGCGGTGTAGGGATGGGAGCAACCTCAGTCAAGGTAGGTCTGCACACAAGGCATGCCGCTGCCGGCGCTCTGCAGGCGTGCCGCAAACGGGCCGCTGGCCCTTGAACGCTGCCCCGCGTGCTCCGCACCGCCCCACCTTGTGCGACATGCTCAGCGGGCTCTCCCAGCAACCCTGCCGTGGGAGGGGCGAGTGGGGCCAGCGAGGTCGCGGCTTGGCGCAGCGCAGCTAGGCCAGGACACACGCAGGCGACGGGCAAATACAAGCGCGGCGCAGGATTGGCGTGGGGGTCTCGTGTTCATGTGGGTCGGAGCCGGCGAGCGCGTGGGCTGGCCGCGGCCTGCCGCCCCAGCGCCGTGCCGTGGTGCACTCGCCAGGTGTGGGCTGGAGAAGGTGATGAAGTTGACGGGCGCCACGGCGTGGAAGAAGCCCGAGGCATGCAGCTTGCCGATGCAGTAGCGCGCGATGAGGCCGCCGAAGCTGCGGAAGGTTGCAGGTAGCGTGAGGTGTTGGAGGGCGTGTTGTTGGCACCATTGATGCCAGATACCAGAGTGTGTTCAATTGCTCGGCTGGCATGTGCGAGCAGGCAGTCAAGTACGATGGCCATGGAACCAGAGGGGTTACGTGCGGCTCTGCCGGGGGTGCGGGGTACAGGCCGTCCATCGCCCACCTGTAGGCAGCGAAGGAGATGCGTGTGACCCGGGTGCCCGTCGCCTCCAGCTGCTGCACGTGCGACAGCACCTCGGCCGCCAGGCGGTCGCCGCACACCTGCGGACACGCAGCGCAGGACGGATGATGTGGGCAGCGCTGTTGGGTGGCTTGTGTCTGTGTTTGTTGGCGGGGGGGGGGGTGTCCGCTGAGACCGTCTGTGGCCGACCCACATGGCGCTGGGGTGCAGGCTCCGTTTGAGCGCACCAGGTCCCGACCCACATGAGTAAAGCAGCACCGGCAGTGCGGCATTCGTGCAAGTCGTCATGCCGGCGCATTTACACGGCGGATGCCACCGCAGCGAACCCCGGGCTTTATGTGGAATAAGAATGAATGCGGATACACCCGGCCCGGGCTGCCCACACGCCTTAGCATCACGGGCGGAACCCCTTCCGACCCACATCGGCTCCGTCGAAAGTATGCCGAGCGCTGTTCCGCCTGGCGTTGAGCGTCAGAAAGCCATGGTGCGCCAGCATCTGCTCCAGGAAGGCCACGTCGGCTGGGCTGCCCCACAGGCCATGCTGAGAGAGCGGCCGAGGGCATGCGGTGGCCAGGGTGGCGTGGGAGGGTGGGGTGTGACGCAAGAGAGGAGGTGTGTGGCGCTGAAGCCCACCGACCGCATATGCATATTGCACAAATTGACACCAACTGCCGCAAGGACCCAAGAGGCATGCCTGAACCTCTGGCGCTCGGTGCTGAACATCGCCGCCCGACAGTTAGGGGAGCTGTCATGACGTGCCCACACCTGAACAACGCACAGGTGCGCCTCCACGGGCGGTCCGAAGTGGATCGGAGGCAGCTGCCACTCCCCTAGCGGCATCGCTGCGGTCAAGGCAGGGCAACGGCTGCCGCGATGATTGCGCAATTGCCTGCGCCAACGCGTCGATGCTCAGCCGTGTCTCATTATCGCATGCAAGGTGTCCACGAGGAACGCGCCTACGCCCTCGGCCAAAGGTAATTGGGAAGCTTAATCGTCCTTGAGTTTTCAGGTTTTCGGGATTCAAGAGCAATACCCCAGGCGTTCGCTCTCTGCGTGTTGTGTATATCTGCAGGTGACTAGTCGTGCTGGTTGTCGCTCTTACCGAACGCATTGCACGACAGACCGTGGCTTGCATTGGGCCCACCGAGCGACCGAAGACTCAATCCACTTTGCAAAACTGTTGCGTCAGGGTGCACGTTTGTTGGGCTTGCGTTTTGCGGCAGCCCGTTTCCGGCCCGCGTGCTCAAGGGATCGGAGCTTTGCGACCATGAGCGACGCTCTGGAGAAGCAAATTCTGGAGGCGCAGGATGCGGTCACGAAGCAGGGCGACACGGTTCGCTCGCTGAAGGCCAGCCTCAAGGACGGCAAGGCGGAGAAGGCACGTTCCGGGATGGTGCCGGCGCGCCTCACGCTCGCAGCATTACAGATCACTGCGCTGGATCCCTATGCAGGCTGAGGTGGATGCCGCTATCCAGAAGCTTGCGGAGCTGAAGATAGCTCTTGAGGGCAAGCAGAAGGTAGGCGGCGCTCACGGTCGCTGGTTGCGCATATGGACGCTTGCATTGCGACTAGTGCAGCTTTCATCAGCGCTGAGGACGTAGCAGCGGAGTATGGGGCGGTGCGGCGTGCCGGGCATCGGCATCGCGCAGGCGCTCTACCGCTTCACTAATGGCCTCGCTGCAAACAGCTCAATGGATGCCTACGACTATTACCAGGGGAGAGGTTGCAGCGGTTAGCGGGCGGCACGGCCCTGCACGGTACCCGCACGCACCCCACGTCTGCACTGCGCCTAATCGCGCACAGAATCGGCCATGTTCTGGCCCAGAGGCGGGGGAACGTTGGATGTGGGGTGGTGGGCTACCAGCCGCGTGCCCACATGTGTGTATGCCCGCCGCCCGCAGGAGTTTGAGAAGACCACTGGCAAGGTCTCGTCGCAGAGCAAGGAGGCCCTGCGCGCGGCGCTGGTGAGCCCCAAGCCCGCCGCCACACCTGGCGCCCCGCGATCCCCCTTCCCGCGTGGGGACGCACGGCCGCAGCTTGCCGCTTGCAGGGCCGGGCCCCATGAGCGCAGACCGCCTCCCCCTGTCCGAGCCCAATGCAGCTGGCTGGGCACCACCTGCGCGACGCTGCCCCCTCCTTCGCCACCCGCCCAGCCTCCAAGCCGTTGGCGCCGCCTGCCTTGTGGGCCTGCGCTGCCCTTCCCCCACCCCGCCGCCCTGCACTTCATCCTCATGACCCCGCCACCCAGCCCGCGCGCCCTGCTCCCCGCCCCCGCCCGCGCCGCAGGCCGGCGTGCTGGAGCGCCGCATGTTCTACATCCCCTCCTTTAAGATCTACGGCTCCGTGGCGGGCTTCTACGACTACGGCCCGCCCGGCTGCGCCATTAAGCAGAACATGACGCAGGCGCGGCGCTGGAGGGGAGGGCGGGGCGGTGCAGCCAGGAGGAGGAGGGGCGGGGCAAGGCAGGCAGGGAGCAGGGGAGCGATGCGGGGCCCGCAGCCGGGAAATATGGTGTGGTACGGCTCCTTTTCCATGCCCGAGCAGGTGTGGCGCAACCACTTCGTGCTGGAGGAGAACATGCTGGAGGTGGAGTGCCCCGCGGTGACGCCCGAGGTGGTGCTTAAGGTGCGGCAGGCCGGGGGGGGGGGGCAGGGGGGGGGGGGGCTGG
>BDDC01001219.1:0-28970 GCA_001662425.1 Chlamydomonas sphaeroides
CCCGACCCCGACCCCGACCCCGACCCCGACCCCGACCCCGACCCCGACCCCGACCCCGACCCCGACCCTCGGCAGGTGGCTCTCAAGGTGGCGGACATCGGCCACCTGGGTGCAGAGCTGAGCGTGCACAAGAGGTGCGACTGTTGGGGCTGTTGGCGGTTGCGTCGGTTGGGGGCAGGGCGCAAGTCCGGGGGCATGGTGTGTGTCAGCTGTCGGGGGAACCAGTCCAACAGTATGGTGGTCAGCTTGTCGTGGACAGGGGGTGGGCCACGGGCCGGGTCGGGGGAAGGCTCGGGCGCACTGGGGTTTTGGCGCCCTGCTGCAGTGCTGCTGCTTTCACAATACGCACGTTGCGTGGGTCCAATGCTGGCCAGACACGGCAGCCCCTGGCCTGCACCCGGTGTCTACCAGCTGGAGGCCTAGGCCCTCCCAGCTCCCCTCTTGTGCCCTGCCCGCTACCCTTGCCGTTCGTCGCCGGCCAGGTGGCTGGGCGTGCTGGAGGAGGAGTTCTTCCGGCAGGGCGACAAGGAGGCGGCGCTGGGGCTGCCCATCAGCCCGCTGTTCGACCGCACCAAGCAGGGCGTCAGCAAGAGCCAGGTGGGAGCGAGCGGGGCGGCTGGTGGTGGCTCACGTGCGGTGTGCACCCTACCTGGCACTGCCTGTCGGCGGCCTCTCAACTCCCCCGCCCCCGAACCACCCACCACCCCACCGCCTTTCAACAGGTCGGCTTCTACGATTTCGTGGCCCTGCCGCTGGTGTGGTCCTTTGTTGAGGCCTTCCCCGGGGCCGCCCCCGTGGCGTCCTGCTTTGAGGCCAACCATCGGCACTGGGTGCAGGAGGCAGCGGAGGCGGCCGGGTCCGCCGGCGAGGGCAAGTACGAAAGGCGCGCGGAGCCGCAGCCGCCGCCGCCGCCAGCTAGCCGAGCGAGGCCACCTCGCTAGGGTAGTGTGCGAGGTCAGCAGGTCTTCTACGTAGCCAGCAGCAGCAGCAGGCGCGCGCGTGTGCCGCCTGGCGCTGAGCATGACGTTGCGTGCAATTGCGTGGCCGGACATTGCAGCGCCATGCATGCCTCCGCCTCTGCGCCAGCACGCTCCAACGGCCAGTTAGGCCAGGCCGGCGAAGGGCTGGCAATCTATGGCCATGCTAGGGGTGTGTTCATATTCGGGGAAAGCAAGTAACCGAATAACGCGCGACACTGCTACCTACTTGTGCGCGTGCTGTGTGCGTTTGTGTTGGTGGCCCTGCATGTACGTACATCGCTGTGTGTGGGGTTGTGACGGACATCAGCCCCGCCTGCGGCGGAGAAGAGCTGGTGCCATGCGTGGGCTGGTCTGCATGCTGACTCGGCGACAGAAGTGCGTCAGTACGGGCGTGCCAAATGCTGATGCTAATGCAGCTGCTGTGTGGATGTTCACATCCGGTTGTTTGAGATGAGGAACCAGTGGGAAGCGAAGAAGCAATTGGGAAAAAGGGTACGTACCTGCGTGGCTGGCTGGATCGGCGTGCCTCTGTGTGCACGGGACACGCACGCCGGCAACCACGGCAGATGTCCCCTGCTGCGTCAAACAGCAAGACACTCGTTGCATGTACGCGCCCGTAAGACAAGCACGGTCTGCGACGAGGCCTGAACCTAGCTGGTGCTAGCCAGCCTCTATTTTGCGATGCGCATGGGATGTGTGCGCCCCAGGGGCTTGCGGGGATCGTTGTGGCCCGTGTCGGTGTGTGGTTCCACGAGGTGATGCCATTTGCGTCATTGCGTGTGCACATCCGGTTGTGATACGCTTGCTATCCTTGGTGTGCTGCTGGGTGGTTAGCCAGTTATTCTCCTGCCCTGGATGGATGGCGTGACGAAGAACGGACGCTACGGACGCCTGGTACAGGCAGCAAAGCCGGCAATCCAGTTGATGCCCACAACGCAGGTCCGCCAGACACGCCAGCATCACGGCCTGCTGGCATTCGTTTTGCGCCTGTGCTCTGCGCCGTTGACACTGAATTTGAATGTGCTTATATTGTACGTTGCTTAGCGTCTGGCACCTTTGGAAGGCTAGCGTGTGGCACCCTACTGAGAAGGAGCGAGCTTGGGTGTTGGTTTCTGGCCAGGTCTGGCCAGCCATCCGCAACGGCGGGGCAGCCGCCGGCGCTTGGGACTTGCTCACGTTAAGATATGTTTGCCGGCGGCCCGCCTGCACCCAGCACGCAGCGAGTTTGACGTTGGCGCACAGAACGGCTGCAAGGGTGGGGGCTGCACAGGGGCGACACGCGCACTTGGGGCTGCACCTGGCTGTACTGGCTGCATGCTGACGCTATCAGTCCATGCCCATGCTGCTGCTGAGTGTTGACCGACCTGCTCTGCGAGGTAGAGGTCATTGTATGGAAACAGCCTGGAGCTAAGGACAACTGCAGCGGAGCCGAGCGGCAACAGTAGTCCGTCGGTACCTGGCACGGCATGCAGTCGGTAGTGGCGGGCCGGCGGCGGGGGTTAAGAGACGGCTTCTATGGGACCTGGAGCCGCTTGATGGCAAGTTCATGGAGCCGTGTGGAGCCTGCAGCAAGCGGACGCTAGCTAGGCTTGGATACCCTGGCACATGCACAATGCGGCGGCCCACATTCGTTCGGTCGCGTTCGCCATAGGGGGACGATTGTTTATATGAATTGAGAGAGTGAGCTCTTATCTACACGAAATCTGTTGCCTTAGTTATCCGGCTGCGACCTTCCTCCGCTCGCACTTCTCGCTCACGCCGTAACGGGCGTTCCGTGTGCGATCCGGCGCTAGAGCGGACTAGAAAACCAACGTTAGTCACGCGCTGAGAACATGGACGGGGAAGACTCTCGGATACTCCGTGTTGCCGATATAATGCTCAAGACCTGCAGGAGCGTGGGTTTCGAGCACAAAAGTTCGTTCGCAGTGACATGACCCATGCAGCTGTGAATTGGCAGACAGAGCGGCATGGGCACCCTTCTCGTCGTCAGGCAGTCAGAACAGTCCCCATATTCGCTGCATTGCCGACCGAAATTGCGTGTGTAATTTGCTGCTCTCTGCCTCTGCAACCTTCGCAGATACATGTCAACACAATTTAGCACCTAGCAAAGTTTATGCAGTTGACATGCGGTAGCCATGGGCAACTTTGTGGCGTGTGCGCGAGGCCAGCTGTTGCCCGCTAATCAGCGCGGTGCTGTTAACAAGATTCGCGGCCATGCCCATGACCAACCCACCTGCGACACGAAAACCGCTGCTGAAGCTGGAGCTCTCGACGATGTCAGCACATCGCGAGCTGGTATCTCTGGTGTGGCTTCCATGGCGTGCAGCACGCCCTATGCGGTTGCCAAGACATATATGATGGACGCAGCAGCGGGTTTAGCGGGTTCGACAACCCAAGCCGCCGCTTCCGAAGGAGGGGAGCGCAGCGTCCCAGCTTCCGTCACTTCCAGCAACCGGCTCCTCTCCACCCTCATCGCCAGCCAGGAACCACTCGAGCTCTTGGTGCGTGCGTGCATATCCCGCAGACGCACCCGAACACGAGTCGAGCGAGCCGACGCAACCCGCCGGCCCCTGCACCCCGCCGCGCTAGCCGCGCTCCTACCTTGCGTCTACGCTGGGCAACCACTCGCCGCGCGCCATGCCTGCAGACCCCGGAGCAGTTCATTGACGACATACAGCTTTTCCAGCGGCTCGGCCAGGGCGCCTTCGGTGAGAAAAACAACCGGAGCGAGCCGTGTGTGCGGCGTGCGCATACCTGCTGCTGCTCTGCGTATGGCCCTGCACTACCGACGCACCGCCTGTGCTATGCATACCGTGGCCTGATTGCCATTGCCCTGCCTAACACGTACGCCCGCAGGCTGCGTGTACCGGTGCCAGTACCAGGGCGCGGAGGCGGCGGCCAAGCTGGTGGTCACGCGGGAGCAGGTGGGCGGAGGCGGCAGGGACGTGGGTGCTGGGCGGTGGGGCGGGGATAACACTGACTTCGGCACGGGGAAGAGGCAACCGTGGAATGCCGCCTGGGATTGGCCCACTGCCCACGGCCCGCTGCTCAAGCGCACGCCGAGGCGCCCTACCCACCCCACCCGCGTCCCTTGCTTCCCCATCCCACGCACGCCAGGACGGCGCCCGCGCCAGCAGCCGTGAGGCGATCGTGTCGCAGCAGCTGCGGCATCCCCACATCGTGCAGGTAAAAGAGGCCACCACGCCCGCTTCGTTCGGCCATCGGCGTGCCGCCTGTGGCCCACCCATCAAATGAATCTCTCGCACCTTTGTCCCGCCTGCGTGCCCGGACCCAAACCTCAGCCACGCGGCGGTGTGTGTCTACAGTGTGTTCCAGTGTTATGTAGAACAGAACCCGTGTGTGTCGATAGCCCTGCCCACGCACCTGCCCGTGCCCTGCTGCTGCCGTGCGTGCTCTCGTGTCCTGCCATGTCCTGCTGCTGCTGCTGCTGCGTGTGTGTGCCCGAACTCCACACCTACCGCTGCCCGTGCCCTGCCCTGCCCCCAGACCTATGCCACTCGGCTGTGTGTGGTGACCGAGGGCTTTCTCGCGGAGCTGGGCTGCCGCGGCTACAACGGATGCGAGCCGCCGCCGCCAGCACCTGCTGCGACGACCAGGAGCCGGCGAGGGTCGGGCGCTGCCGTGCCTGCACGGCGGGGGTCCCGCCTGCTGCCGTGCGGGCCCAGCGGTGCGACCTGCGAGCGCGGGGGCGGCGGGCCCGGCCGCTCTTTCTGCCGTGCGGCCCCGCCCGCTGAAGAAGCACAGCACATACAGCAGCATGCATGCGTACGTGCGGGGCCCCACATACGCACCCCATGCACACACCAGTGGTGCCGAATGCGCCGCCGCCATGGGCAAACAAAGTCAACGAGGGGTGTGCCGTTTGCTGGGGTTGGGCTGCGCATGTAGGATGACGATGGTGACATGGGCAGCGTCGGCACGGCGCACGCACGCACGCCTACGTACGTTGCGCCTCCGTCCTGCCTCACGGGCTTGCCTCCCATCCGATCCACCCCCTCGGCCCCTGCCTCCCCAAGCAGAGGATGGCCTGGGACCGCCCCGCCGCACTACGCACGCTCGACAGGGCTGGGTTGCGGCGCTGGATGAGGTCGGCGTGGTGCCGGGCCGCTGCCTGCTGATGATGGTTCAAGGTAGGGTCAGCGGGGCGGGTCGGGGCGGGATGGCGGCAGGCCGGGGCTGGGCAGTGCTTGCACGGCGGTCGTACACGTGTGGCGGCCGTACATGTGGCGGCTTTACGTTTGGAGGCCGTACATGTGCCGGCGTTATGACTGGTGGGCGCTGGGTGCGCGGGCGGCGTATGCAAGGCTCCTTTCACACGCCACTAGCACGCGCACGGCAGCTGCCGTGCGGTTGACGTACGTCCGGCCCTGGTCGTACCTGCGCGGCTGCGAGTGCATGCGCCGCGCCCCACATGCGGCCTGGCAACCAAACCGCACACGGTTCAGCCCCTGCCGGCGGCCCGCCGCTGCTGCCCCTGCTTACCGCATGCGGCCTACCTACCTAGCGGGGCGGCAGGTAGGCCTACCTACCTGCCTGCCTGCCGCCCCGCTGCACGCCCCCCCGCCCCCCACGTGGGTCCACGCACGTGTGGCCGCATTAGCAGACGAAACTAACAGAACCCCGCCGGCTTCCCTCCACACGCCCGACCCTCCCAGAGAATTGCAATTGCGGGTCCCTGCTGGACGCCATCCGGCGTGGCGCCTTCCGACCCATGCCGCCCGCCAGCACCTGCCCTGGGCCGGGGCGCCGCCTGCTGCAGCTGCCCAGCCCGCACGCCCGGCCCGCCGCAGCCCCCTCCGCAGCCTCATCGTCAGCAGCGCCCGGCGGTGGCAGCAACGGCTCGGCCGCCCGCCAGCCGCCGGCGCCGTTGGATCTCGCGGGCGTCGCGGCCAGCTCCGTCCGCTCTTCGCCATGTGCGCTGCCGTCGTCGCCAGCGGGGCACCTGGCGCAGCTGCTGGACGGCCTGGGCCGGCCCGCGTCCGGGTCTGCAGCTACGCCCACTGCGGCCGCGTCGCCCTCGCCGACGGCTCGTGAGGTCCGCATGGCGCGGCGCAAGCTGCTGCGCACGGCCGCGGAGATATGCCGGGGGTGAGCGGAGGGGGCCTGCTGCGTGGCTGGGACCGAGGGACGACGGCATGTCGCAGCGGCGCTGGCGCCGCAGGCAGGCACTTACAGCCTGGCGGTTGGCTGGGGCACCTGGAGCAAGCGGATAGGCGTAGCGGCCTGCTGCCTGGGTGGGCTGTGACGACCCAGTGCCACGAGCGAGACGTGCGCCTCCGTTACATCCGTTTGTGCGTGTGTAATGCGGCTCTGGCCCCCGCCCTGCCGTGCATACCCGCAGGATGATTCACCTGCACAGCGCGGGCGTCATCCACGGAGGTGGGGCGCTCCAGGGCTGGCAGCCGATCATGTGTTTCTGCAATGCAAGCGCCGGCGGTCTGGCAGCGAGGGGAAGCAGCAGGCAGGCGCCGCATGGAAGCACCGGCGGTCTGGCAGCGGCGGCCCGCACCTACGCTACCAGACCAGCTACTGCTGAAGTGCGGGGCCTTTGCACACGGAGGCACGGGATGCGTCGGCATCCAGCCGGCGGCAGGAGCTTCGTACCGACTAGACCCACGTGCATGCATGTACACGCGCACACTGCGCTGGCAGTGACCGGCGCTGCTGGCGCGTCTGCGGCAGGCTGCGGCCATGGTGCCTCCGTCGCACGTGCATCGACCAGCGAGGCTGCAGCTCAACGCCCGCCGGCCCCACTCCCGCCCGCTGCTGCTGGCCTCCTGCTGCCGTACCCCATCCCAATCCCCATTCCTCGCAGACCTCAAGCCCGGCAATGTGCTGCTGGCCAGGTCGCAGCAGGACGCGCGCGGCTTCACCGCCAAGGTACGTCGGAGGCGGCCTGGCCGCCGGGTGGTTCGGGCGGAGGAGCCGGCCGCGTGAGCCGGCCGGTTCTGGCCCGGACCTCTTGACTGCACCCATTGCCCCCTCGCTGATCACAGGTGGGCGACTTCGGGCTGGTACACCTGCTGCCGGCCGATGATAGCCGGGTGGACTCGAGCAACTGGGGTAAGCACTGCTGGCTGGTTTATTTGAGGCAGGTGGGGGGCCGCCAAGGCCTGACGCGGCGTAAGGTTGCACGGACATGCATGCCGGCTGGCATGATGATGGCTGTTGGCATGATGATCGGTCCGCTGAGGCCGCCGCCCGCCCCGCCCGACACGCGCGCGCAGGCACGTTGGCGTACGCCAGCCCCGAGGCGCTCAACGGCGAGTTTAAAAAGAGCTCGGACGTGAGTGGTTGGGCCTCGCTCCTGCGGCTCTTTGCGACCCTGCTCCCGAGCCAGCTGCTCGGATCGCGCGGCCGCGCGCCTGCTGCTACTGCGTGGAGCCTACCATGGGCTGCATGCATGCTAAACCCGTGGCCCTGCACCCCGACGCATGCCGTCAAAACGTTTCGACGGCATGCATGCATGCATGCATGCCACAACGTTAACATTGTGGGCTGCATGCATGCTGAGCCCGTGGCCCCGCGCGCGCATGCCCGCAGAGCCCCGCGTGGCCGCACGCCCTGTGCCGCGAAGCACCTCGACGCCCCTTCCGTTCCCCCACGCCGCGCCCACCCACGCACGTGCCTCCATGCGTTGCCCTCGCGGTGCCGTGGCCCCACAGGTGTTTTCCTTCGGCGTCATGCTGTACGAGATGATGACGGGCAAGCGGCCGTTCGAGAACCTGACGGCGGGTGAGCGACGTACGGATGCTACGGCCGACTGAGGCGGGCTGCCTGGCTGCCTGGCTGCCTAGCTGTCCTGCTCCTTGCCGTGACTTCCCTGTCTTGACGCCGTGATCACCCTTCGCACGCCGCAGCGCAAATCCTGATGGGCGTGGGGGTGCAGGGCCTGCGGCCCGACTTCCCAGACGACGAGTGGCCGCAGCTGTGCGCCCTGGTGGGGCTACTGAGCTGTGTTCGTTTGCGGTAGCCCCCCGTGCTTAGCAGTGGAGCCCACCTTGCGTGCCGCGCGCCGCCCTTCCCTTCGTGGCGGAGCCGCCGCGTCCGCTCCGCTCACGCCGGCCCTGCCCATGCCCGCCCGCACCTCGCACCTCCCAACAGGCGCGGCGCTGCGTGGCGCAGGAGCCCTCGGAGCGGCCCACGTTTCGGGAGGTGGAGGCGGCGCTCGTGGAGCTGGAGGAGGTGCTGAGGGTGAGCGCCATCATTTGGGGGCGGGGGCTGCTGGGCTTGCTCGGACGCGCGCTGCAGCAAGCCTGGCCCGCCGTTGTTGGCGGCACTGGAAGGGCCCTGTGGCGTGGGCATGCGCGCGAGCGGGCCTGCGGCGGCCCATGGATAGAGCCCTGCGTGCGCACCCTGCTGCCTCCCACAGCGTCGCGCCGCATCACCCACCAACCGTGCCGCCAACCGCGCGCCCGCCGGCCGTGCTGCCGCCTGTCTCCCGCTGCGTGCCGCCCTCCCGCCCGCCCATGGTGGTGCCTCCTGCAGGACGAGAGCCGGCTCTACTCCTCCCTCGAGCGGAGCTCTCCGCAGCCGCGGCCGTGAGTGCGCAGCAACGTGCGGCTGCTGCAGCACGCTTTGCCAGTGGCGCAAAGGGCACTGCTGGCAACGATCCGGCCTGGAGATAAAACAGCAGGAAGCGCAGGGGGTTCTCGCAGCTGCGGGCTGCGTAGCGCAGCCCCTCTGGCAGAGCTAGCCCAGGTCGGTGCCTGCCATCCGCTGCGTGCGCCCGTCGCTGTCGTCAGCGTGTTGCGTGCCAGGAGGAGCGAGCACGGCAGCAGCCAAGCGACCGCGAGCAGTCAACCTTGCGTCGCGCGCGCCTCATTACAGCTCGCGAGCGCACAGCGCACCGCCGCTTGCTCACAGCCGCACGCACGCGCCGCCCTGCTGCACGCACGCGCGCAGGTCGCCCACGGCCTCGTCGCTGACGGGCAGCCCGACGACACCACACAGCCCGCTGCGCCCCGAGGCCCCGCGCCCCAGCCCGGGCCCTGGCAGCGCAGCCTCCGGCGGCCACGGCAACCGCCGCTCCTCGCTCCTGTCCCTGGAGCAGGCCCGGCCCGAGCGCCGCGGTCCGCAGTCCCGCAGCCAGCCGCAGCTGGCCCTGGCGTCCAAGCAGCAGGCCCTGCCGGCGGGCCTGCCGGGTGCCCGCGCCGGGTCCTGGCCGTGTCACGGCAGCTCTTGCACACCGGCGGCTCCAGTGGCGGCGCAGAGTGTGGCGGCGGTGGCGGCGCAGAGTGCGGCGGCGGTGGCGGCTGCGGAGTTGCAGCACAGCCTGACGCCGCAGCAGCTCGATGTGGCGCGGGAGGGCGCACAGCAAGCCGCCCAGACGACTGCGGCGGCGTCACCCGCCAGTCATCTTCCGTCAGGCGGCCCTGACGACCGCGGCGCCGCGCTACTCGCCGCAATGCTCACCGCGGCGCAGGCCGCGGGCGCGCCGCCGCGCCCTGCGTCCCAGCCCCTGCCGCCGCTGCCGGCGCCCCATGGCGGCGCTGCTTCGCCGCCACAGCTGACAGATCCCATTCTGGCGTCCCCCTGGACCACACCCGCGGAGCTGGCGCCGATGGCGCTTCCTGCGGCAGCGCCGCCGCCGCCGCCTGGGCCCCCATGGCGCGCGAGCGGCTCAGGCCGCAGCCGCCTGCAGGTCCGTGGCGGCGGCTCCGGCGGCGGTGCGTCGCCGTCGTCGGCCCGCGCCGGCGGCGCCGGCGGCGTTGCGGCGGTCGCGGTCGCCAGCGTGGCGTTCGGTCGCGTCCTCAACTCCCAGCTTGCGGCTGCCGGGGAGGGCGCTGCTTCCAGCAGTTCCAGTGCGCTGCTGGGCACTACGTGCGGCACGCTGGCGCATCTCACCTTTGCGTCGCTGGCGGCGCGCGCGTCGGGTGAGCCGTCGCGCCACGGCAGCGTGGGCGCCGCCGCCGCCGCCGGCCGCGGCTCTGGCGCAGCGCGGCGGGTGGCGACGCCGCAGCAGCTCACGTCATTCGACGGGTGGCCGTGCTAGGCGAGCGACAGACGGCCGTTGCACGTGCCGGGCCGTGCTCGAGCTGCACACGTGCTGTGTGGCACCTAGCCGAGCAGCGGGGCGGCTCGCTTGTTGAGGTGAAGCGGTCGACCACCATGGATCATGTACTTTGTGCGTTCGACGACAACTGCGCAGGCGGCAGCGGCCACAGGTGCTAGGCGGCGGCGCTGGCTGCTGGTCAAGCAGTGTTCGGTGTTCGGCGGCCTCATTCTTCACGAATACCCGTGCGCCCAACCAAGCCAGGAGTCTTGGTTGGTTTGCCGCCCAAGCTACTGCGTACTACGTACTGCGATTCTAGCGACACTACACGCTCTGGCGGGAGCATGGGCAGCAGCAAGTGCCCCCGGCTGGCTGCGCGCCGCCGCGCATTGGATGCCGAGTTACGCGTCCGTGCAATGCTGCTGGGCTTTGGTGCTCTTTGCGCATAACTAACTATTGCAATGCTGCGCGGGACGCGGGGCAAACAAAACGAGTCCCGCACTGATACGGTTCTGTGGCGAAGGCCAGAGCGCAGCGCAGGGATGCGCTGGTGCGGGCTGCTATGTGGGGAGCGGCCTCCGGTGTGCTTGCGGAGTGCGGCCCTCTTTTTCTTTCGGCAACAATTGAGACTGTCGCCTAGCTAGCTAGTAACGCGGGGATGTTTGATTGTGGTTATGTGGGACTTCACGTGCTTCTCTGCCTGAAGTTTGATGGGTGCATCGTGGTTGGGCGATGGCGATCGATCTAGTCCGGGGCGCTCCAAGGTACCGTACCTTCCTTACCATGACTGAGCACCTGGAAGACGTTTATAAGTCATGATGAGCCGGCGGGCGAGCGAGGATGGCCGGCTGCGACCGAGCGTGGCAACGAACAAACAACCTGAGACCCTAACCTTGGGCTGGCAACGAACGAACGGTGCAATTACGTAGGCGGGGGTGGGGCCTGCTGCGTTCGGGCCGCATCGTAGGTCTTGATGTGACGTGTTATTTTTCCGAAGGTCGTGAGTTATGATGATCGCAGGCCTAGCTATCCCTGGCACAGACGCAGATCTGCGGCAGAACGTCGGTCTGCGTGCTGGGGCCTGCTGCCGCTGGCCGGATGGACGGATCCGTTGCAGGCGCGGCAGTCTCAACCCAGCGGGGCTGTCGTGGCTAGGCAACAGGCGACGCACGGATTGAGGCTGAAGGTGGTCGGGGGCTGGAGGGGTCTGGCCGGCTGGCTGGGTACGTGCCGGCGGCAGTTGGGTCGGTTGGGTCGCTTTGATACGGCAACCACGTGGCTCCTGCTGGTGGCGGTGGTGCAGAGTCACGCGGAGCGCACCAGAGTGGGATGACATTAGGATGGGCGGGTCAACAGTGCGTGGAACGAAGGGTCGGGGGGCGGGAGGAGCCTGGGTTTGCCAAAGCTGGTCTTGCGATGGGCGAGTCCGGGCGTTGGATGTGGGCTGGCTTGGAATCCGGCCCGGAAGGGGAGGCACACGTACTCTGTTACGCCGGCTTGGACGTGTTTGCTGGCGAGGCGAGCCCACGAGGCCTTCCGCATGGGGCCCGTTATCCCGTCGTTCCCGACGGTCGCAGAGCCACGACTACAGGTACCATCCGAGTTCCGCCCCCCTCGCCGCTGCGCTGGCGGAGATATGCCCCCGAGCAAAAGACAAAAGCCGGGCCACAGAGCTAGCACGGTGCAACCTGGTGTATTGGCTGCCGCTGCCGCCGCACACGGTACAGCCCAGGCCTGCTCAGCTTCCCCGGGTACGGTCCCTTACGGCCCGTCAGCCAACTAATGATAAACTAGAACGAAGTCACAAAAGGAGTATATGTAACCTGCGAAAACGTGAATTCAACTAAACACCGGTTTGGGGGCCTCCATACTTGGGTTACCGCACGGCAGCAAGGCAACGGTGAATCGCCCGTCATGGGCGCCCCCTTGGGTCACTAAAGCAGCGGCGGGCGGATGCGATACGACCGCTGGCGTGGGATGGTCTTGGAGACTCCCAGTGGGGGTGGTGCAGCTCACGTATGCATCCTCCTGAGCCAGGGTCAATAAAGTCATAGACTCGGTCCAGGGCTGTCAGGGCCCCCCAAAAAGTACAAGCCATGGTATGGACTGCGGCCCGCCCGCGTGGCATGATGGTCGGTCAGGTGGGTTTGGAAGGGCTGCGGCGCACCCACGGCGCCCAGGAGTCGCGTCGATACAGGGCATGCCAGCCCTGGACAATGACTTCCACGATGGCTCCAAAGTAAAAGGGCATGGCTGCAGGTACCCTCCACTCAATTTCACGCCGGTGCTACAGTACGACAAGGCATGTTGGGCGTGGCGTGTGCCGGTAGCTGGACAGATGGCTGGAGCACGGAACGCCGCATCGCATGGCAGCATATGGAATGGGACGGCCACGGCAGCGCATGCATGCAAGGCTCGCACATTCATCAATTACTTCCACGCTGGTTCTGAAGTAAATGCCGTGCCGTGCAGCGTGCCTTATGCCCTAAGGCGATGGTCGATGACTGGCCTGGCGGGGTGGGGCTGAGCCGCGCTCGGAGCGCCGCAACGCAGATACAGGGATGGAATGCCATCGACTCAGATAAGAGGGATCGAATCAGGAGGAAGTGCTACGGAGCTCTCCGGAACGAGATGGTGCCGAGCTGGGTGAGGGCTTGCCGCGAGGGCCGGGGCCAATTGTTGAAGAAGCTGATTTATACGGAGACCGGTAACCCATGTCCTAGCGCATGTCATGCTGAGCCCTGGCGTGTTGGCTGTGATCCGCCGACCCTACCTGAGAGCCGCGGTGAGGCATCGGCTGTGAGCGGAGCAGGAGACCTCCTGCAGCGGAGCACGGTTAGGCACCCAGCCCGCCGTTCGCGTCAGTAAACAGCCTCCCAGCCTCCTGTCCCAGCATGCTACAGCGCGTGTTGTTCCGGCGAAGTTGTGCCGGCGTGCTTACGTAGTCAGCTCGCGGGATGCGTTCGGACGGCCCGCGGCTTCTGTTCTTGCCAAGCGCGACACCTGCTCAAAGTACTGCCGAACAGCCTCCCGTCCAAGGGGACGTACTCGCTTCCCTCGCCCTGAGCTCGCAGATCTTCAATTACCACCCTCACCCGCCGCAACCGGCGCCCCGCCGCGCCAGGAGCACGAATCTGCGATTGGGCGCACAGGCACCCCTCACATGCCCCAGTAGCCGCTCTGCATCGAATCTCCTCCCGAAGTCACGCCCTATTGGGGCATCGTTTGCCCTTATCGGAGCACTCGCTGCACTATGGCAGCAGCCGCAGCCAGCAGACATACCAACGGCAGCTGCCGCCGGCCTCTTGGGCCTTCTTGTACCCCGCAATGTTCGTTGGTTGCCACGTTCCGCGTTCGTGCCGGCACTGCACCGTGCCACTCAAGCAGCGAGGCATGCGTGCGTTTTGGGTTTCTGCTATCAGCGTGCCCCCCGAAGCACGCATTCTCACCATGGATGTCGCCCCCCAAAACACGAATTGCCGCCGCCAGCCGTGAGCGCCAGCCGGGCTGCAGACATGCAGGTCCGGCAGACGGCGACACGACCCACAACCCCACAATCAGGAGGGTACTCCCGCCCACAATCACGGTGCCGCACAGGGGACACGCGACATGGCGTGCCGCCGACGGCACGCGCCACCACACGCCACGACGCCACGCGCGCAAACGCATGTCAGATTCGGAACGCACCAGCGCACAGCCACAGAAACGCGTGGCTCCGCCGCCCGCCAGCAGAAAAGCGGGAAAATAACACGCCATGCAAAGCCGCGGCAAAGTTTTGCTGTGCTGGTAATCCGCGGCAGTCTCGCGACGAGCCGAGCCGCCCGTAAGATCGTGAGCCATCCCTCGCCTCCGACCATCTACCGCACCCATGCTGCGAGCCCCTAGCCCACGCCGCTTTTCCGTCCCTGTCGCTGTGGCCCCCGCGCTGTCTCCCAGGGCCGCACCCCTCGGCCGCATGCGCCTCCGCGCCCAGTCCGACACAGCCCACAGACTCGTACCCACGCTGCCAGCGCCCGAGCCGCAGCATTCAGCCCCAGGCACGGCGCAAACCGTGCTGCGACCCAGGGCTGTGCAGCCGTGGTTCCCACATGCTAAGATGACACCCAACCGCGCCGTGTCAGCACCAACACCCTCGTGGCAGCAAACGGCCGGCTTGCGCCTACGCACCCCATGCAGCCCGCCCCGGTCGCCACCATGTCAGACAGGGAAACGGATGAAACCCCAGGAAGAGCTTGGATGCAGCAGGCCGACGCCGGGACCACCATTTCACACGCCTGGCGGCCAGTAAGACACCACGCCATGCCCCCGTCGGTGCATGACGGGAATCCCACAAAACAGCAGCCTCGCATCGCGCATGTGCGAGCCAGCCGCGCTGCCGAGCAGGCGCCACGGCCGGCCGAGTGCTTCGCGCACCGCCCAGCGCCAATAGCTAGCAACGGCCATCCCGACAGCTTGACCGTCCTCTAACCTGTTTATAGTTTATCTGGTTTTAGTATAAGGATAGACAGATCCACGACGTCGGACTCTTCCGTTGAGTGAAGCTGCCAGCGCCCCAACGCGCGGCCGCTGAGCGCTCGCAGTCAGCTGGGGCTGCCCCAGCCTGCTGCCATCGCACACCCGACAGCCCGGCAGCCAGGCAGCCGTACGCCTGCACCGGTCCGGTGCAAACAAGTTAAAACACACGCACGCCCCCCTCACACGCAGTCCCACCAGAAACACACACACACGCAGCACGCTGCGCTGTTGGCAGCGTGGCAGCGGCACGGCTGCACGCGCGCTTGCCCGGACCCGGGCTACGCCCCCCACACCCAACCGCAGTCTGCACGCCCCGCTCGCGCCTCGCCCATGCCTATGCCCGGCCGGAACCGGAGTTGAGAGCACACCTACCACAGCCCCACGGGGCGCCCTCGACCCAGATACAAACACGCACACACACACACACACACACACACACACACACGCGCGGGCCTCCCGAACCCAGGCGCGCTCAACAGGCCCACTGCCCAGGACGCATGCTGACCGGCCCCGAGCGCACGCCTGCGCCTCTGACAATGGCTAGGGCACCGGCCTGCACGCCATCCGCCGCTAACCTTTGCGGCGTGGTAATTTCGTCCAAGTGCATTCAACCCCAGTGCAACCATCCCAGCTCGACATGCCGTGCCTCGCCACCCTGCCCGTCTCACGGTCGGCGCCAGCAGCAAGTCACGCCGGGCGCGGCAACCGCGACTGGGTGGGATGCGCCGGCGGCAGGGCGGGCAACACGCGCCGCGTCGACCCCGCCACCGGGCGGCAAGGCGGGCTCAGCGCACCAATCGGTTGGGCAGGCGGTCGGGTGGTGCCCGCCCGCCCGGGGCGCCAAGGTGCCAGCACTCCATGTCATGCCGTGCCGTATCTTGGAAAAGGCCCATCAATGGCGGCGGTGCATTTGGAACCACAGGAGGCCGTCCAGTGGGTCCAGCCAGAAGGTTGACCAGCGCGGGACGAGCCTCCGCGCCTCAGGTAGCCTAACCCGTCATGCAAAAACACAGCCACGCTTGCCGCGCGCGCGTGGGCAGCGCCGGTCGCCGCCAGCCAGCCGGCCGACCGACCGGCCGCCATCGTCTCCGCCTCCGCTGTGTGTATCATAGGAATGCCAACATATGCCGGTCACTCGTAGCTCGCTCTGCCAAAGTGAATGTGTGGAGGCGGCGCCTGCGGGGCCGCCACCGAGCGCACGCCAGCCGACGGGCCGGCCGGCACACGGAATGCCCGCCACAGCCTCAGGAAGCCTAGCACTACCAGCAACACCACCGCGGCTGCGCAGCCTGGGGACGGGTGGCGCAATGGGATGCAGCTACAATATGGCCCCGCCGTCGCACGGCCAACGGTCAATTCGTTCAGGCCGGCCAGCGCCGTGCGTCATGTAGATGAGCGTCGGCCGTTCACCGCGGCTGGCTGACGCGCGCCTGGTCCGCAAAGCAGGCGAGCAGCTGCGCGGCGTCATCCAGCGTCGCCAGCAACCGCCGTACGGCAGCCACGTGGTCCGGCGGCGCGTAGTGCGACAGGAGGTCCATAAGGTACGCACGGACGGCGGCCTCCTGGCCGTGGCCCTGCAGCATGGCGGACAGCAGCGCCGCAGGGGCCGGCGGCGGCCCCGCTGCCGCCTGGCCCTGTCCCGACGGAGGCGCGGCCGCCGGCTGACCCGCTCCCGGCGGCGGCGCCCAGCCCAGCTGCTGCCAGCCGGGCAGCGCGCTCGGGGACGCCCGTGCGGCGTCGTCGTTAGAGCCGTACGACATGTACGGAACGGCGAGATCTTCCGTGCCAGACACGTCTGCCGTGCCTCGAAGGCTCAGCGCGCCGCCGCTCAGCTGGTGGTCGGTCGAGCTGCCGTTGGCGGCCGCGGCCATGAGCGCCGGCGCGGAGGCGCCACTGCCGGCGACGCCGCCGCCGGCCAGGAACGCCGGCGAGTGCTGCGCCGCCGCCGCCGCGGCTAGTCGGACGTCGACCACCGACGGACGGCGCTGCCGTTGCGTGTGAGCGGCCTGCAGCTGTTGCTGTTGCGGGTGGGGCGAGCGAGCCGGACGATGCGAAGGGGAGGCGGCGTTAGGCAAGCAATCAGCGGCGGCACAACCAGCAAATGCGGGGACCTCGACACGGTACAAAGCGTATTCTGAGGGGTTGCGCCCTGCCCCGCGGAGCGTCCCTGGGGCCATAGCCCGGCCTTTGCGCAGCTAGGACATCTAGGGCGGGGCGCATCTAAAACGGGGCGCAACTAGGATGCGCAGGGCGCAAACCGGAGGTCAGTGAGCACTTGCCTCATGGCCCATGTTGTAGACGCCGCCGCCGCCAAACTGCAGCAGCTGCTGCTGCTGTCGTTGCTGCTGCTGCTGCTGCTGTTGGTGCGCCCTCCAGAGCTGCTCTGTCGCCGCCGCCGCCGCCGTTTGCATCGCCCCCTGGGTCTGGCCAATGAGCTGAGCCGGCGCCGTCGCGGCGGACAGCGGCGCCGACGCGCTTCGAGCCCCTGACGGCGGCTGCGAGCGCGCAGGGCGCCCCGCCGCCGCCGCCCCGCTGCCGCCCGCTAGCTCGCTGACACCACCACGCGGCAGCGGCACTGCCGCGCCGTATGCCGACGCCGCCGCAGCGTCGGCGGTGCCGCCACCGGCTGAGGTCATGGCGGCGGCGGCACCGGCGCTGTCGGCAGCAGTAGCGGTGGCGGCGGGTGCTGATTGGAGTGAGGCGGAGGTGCTGCCGAGGATGGATGTCGTACTGGCGGCGGCGGATCCCGCCGTCGAGGCGAGCATGGATGCTGTGGCGGAGGCGATGCTGGCGGGAGCCGACGCCAGGTTGGCGTTGGCGGCGGTAAACAGGGACGCCCCGGCGGTATCGTCAAGACTTGCATAGAGCCAGGCGGCGGCGCCGCCGTCGACCATGCCCCAGGTGTCGACCAGGCTGTCGACTCCGTCGAGCGTGCCACCGCCAATGCTTGTACTGGCGTCCAGCTCGGTCCAGCCGCCGCCACCGCCGCCGCCGCCGCCAGGCAGGTCGACGGCAACAGGGGCGGGCCAGGCAGGCGCGGGACGGCCGCTGTCGCTGTGCGCCTCGGGCGCTTGTGCGTTGCCGCCGCCGCAGGCGCGCAGCGCCGACGCCGAAGCGGCCGCCGCCACAGCCGCCGCCTCTGCCGAGCCTCTCTCCGGCTGCGGCAGGTTGCTGAGCGCGTTGATCGCGGCCGCAGAGGGCGGCAGCAGCCTTAGCTCCTGTTGCGGGCATTCACGGCATGTTGGGCAGTAAGCAGGGTCGCGGGCACGGGCATTGACGCTGCGAGGGTCAGGTGCGCGACCCGTCGGTCACGGGTCGCGTGCATGGGGGTGTCATATGTGATCAGCAGCAATGTCGCTAGACTCATGATCACGGCACCTGGTCCACACCTGCTGGCTGTGTGCAAAGAAGCAGGCGGCTCGCGTGCACTGAGAGCCGTAGCTGCACATGAGCGTCTTGAACCTGCGGCGAGGGGGGCAGCGACTATTGCTGCTCTGGCAGCCCCTGCACAGACGCAACCGAGCAGCAGCGCCTGCCGCACACCGCGTCGGCTTCTTGCCGGAACGGCGGGTTCTCCTCCCATCGTGCAACCGGCCGTGACCCACCTCTCTGGGTGCAGCCATAGCTCAAAAATGTTGTGCGCATAGGGGCACGCGTCGCCGGCAGGGCAGGGCTGGCGCTGGGGGGAGCAACGGACGCGATGGGGAACGGCGCGTCAGTAGCACACGGGCAAGGCTGGCAACAAACGCTGGTAACCTCGCGGCGTTGTGCAGAAGTGCAACCGAGGGCTAGAAATGAGCTCACATCTCAGCATCGCGGCACGCCAACAGGGCAGCCTTACCGCGCGCACTTCCGGGCACAGAACGGGTTCATAGGTGAAGGCGCGCGGGTCGCGCCGCCGTGCACTCTCGCCCGGATGGTGATATGGGCAGCCGGCCCAGGCGTGTGGGTATGGCTTGGTGCATGCCACGATCTGCGATGGAGCAGGCGGCAGGTGCCAGGGAGGGCAGGAGAAGGCGGGGCAGGTTACGGGTGCGGCCGTTTTCAGGGTCGGAGCGGCCAAAACCGTGCGCGACACTGTTGCGACAACGTGATCGATAGTGAAGCAAAGTAAAGAGCTACCGTCGCTGCACAGCAGGTCGCCTCATCAACCGGAAGCGCGTCGGCGTGTCAGCCAAATTACCAGTCAGCTCCACACGCGCCAGCAAGTGAAATAAGTGATTGCAAAGATAGCTCACTTTGTATGTGCCCATCCAGAATTCATCCGTCCACGTCTTTGAAGCGGTGCGCACCGAAGAACCACCTGGCGCCATGGTTTGCGCAGTTGGAGCAGATGTGCACAACGAGGGATCTCAGCTCCATACGCGCATGGGCAGGACGGTGTGGCGTGCTGGTGGCTTCAGTGCGTCAATTGCGCCGGCGGAAGTGAAGCCAGTGCAGCGAGCGTATGCGGCGTTCTATACTAGTGCTGACAATTGAAGGACACGGATGTGAGACGACAGCGACGGAAACGGGGTTGTATTGCAGCGGAATTCGCTTTTCCTTTATCGCGCTATTGTTGTAGCGTCCTTTCACGTGTGATTCAATTATTATGGCTACTTGGTGGATTTGCAGGACGCAAGAGAGAGCAGCAGAGCACGACACAATGCAGAAACGCGCAATCCGCAATGCGGCGTTTCGCGCACCGAAACCAGCGCCATCAGCGCACTCTGGAAAGCCATTGCTGATGTTGTTGCGAAAAGCAGAAGCGTGCCCTTTCAAACTCGCAGGTCCACGTCACCGGCGCTTCTTCTAAACGTTGGCTGCTTGCCTCGCGCAAATGTCGCACTGTATGAGCCCTGACATGTTTGAATTTTGCTGGATGAGTAGGCGTGCAGCGAGAGGGTGAAGCGTGGACGGGAGGACGGGAGGACGGGAGCAGGGGAGGACGGGAGGACGGAGGTCGGAGCAGGGACTTGTTAGGGTACGTGGTAGGAGACGCGACATCGCTGCGATTGGGCGCATCCGCACCTCGTGAACAACAGTTGTGAAAGTGTCTGTGCTGTGCAGCGCGCGCGACCACGACCGTCCCGACCGACTGACCCTGCCTTGTATCAACCTTTAGCCCCAGCGAAAAGACCGTTCATCGGAGTCTGCCTTGACTGTCTGCAAGGCGCTATATACGTTCTTCTGCCGGTATGCAAGCACGACAGTGCTTCACGCACTTGCGCCTGCCGCCGGCCCGGTCGCGGCAGCTATGCTTGCTGACTAGAGGCGCGACCGAGGCAACTGCACCAGCTTCCACGAGCGCCGTGGGCCACGGCCGGAAGCATCGCATCGCATTCCTCGGCACGCCAGAGGCAAGTGCTGGAGTTGGCCCGGGCGCTGCGCTGTGTGGCAAGTAAGTGCATAGTGCCAGCACGCTACTGCTCGGCGCCGCAGCATGCGGAGTCGTCCATCGCAACACCTGGCCTTCGTGGCCCCCGGCAGCTTGGCACGACACGGCCTCGGCACGGCCGGGAACTCTCCCTGCACAATCCTCCGCCGAGCCCCCGGCCTTCGCGCCCTCGCCCTCCATCGATACACTCCGCGCCCACTGCCGCTGGCCTTGCGGACCGCGCCGCGCCAAGCGCGCCGCCCTGACTGCCCCACGAGCCACATGCAGCCGCCGCAGCCGTCGGCCTGGCCTCGACCACCCGCTCCCACGCAGCGCCTAGCAGTCCCTTCGCCCGCGCTCTGCTCGCCCATGCCACACCACACGCACCCGCAGCCGGTTGCCCGGAGGCAGCTGCTGGTCGCGCCGTGCCACCGCCTGCTGTGCTCGGCATGGTCGTGCAATCCCGCACCGCAACCGCGCGTCGTCGCTCGTCAGCCTCACATTCGTTCCGTTATTTTGCATCTGTGCACCTATCCACCTCGGTCCAGGTCGCCGCTGGCGTGCTCAGGAGGCTGCTGAGCGCGTCGCAGCAGCCGGGCTCGCAGTTCGAGGTAAAGCAGCGGGACCGCCGCGTGCAGCACCAACCATCCCCCACCCGGCACGCCCCGGCCGCAGCCGTGCTGTGGCGGCTCGAATGCGACTGTGCGTTGGAAGCGGGGGACGGGTGGAGCCCCGAGGCGGCGTTTGGAGAGCCCGGCGTGCCGTGGTGTACGGCACAGTGCGTACGGCACCCGGCGACGGCATGCCGCCGTGCGGAGCGACCGCACCGGCTCCGCTGCGGGCCTCGCGGGATGCGTCGGGGCACCGCTTGCGGGCGCCGCTGCCGCAGCCTCCCACGGCGGCCGCCGGCGGCCGCCGCCGTGGGGACCTGGGCGCTGGCAGTCTCCCAGACCAGCGAGCAGCTCCGCCGCCTCCCCGCTACGGCTGCACGACCCACAACATGCCGCGATGGCGGCAGCACCTCTGGCCCCTGCTGGAGTGGGCCCTGGCGCTGGCTGCCAACACTCACCTCCGCCGCACGCAGCGGGCGGCCCCCGTGTGGCCTCCCAGCCTGCGATTCTGGCTGTCTGCCAGGGCAGCTCTCGGTAAAGCTGACGTGGTGATCATGGCCGCCGCATGCCGCAGGTGGCGCTGGTGGTGTCGCAGCCGGGCAAGCCCCGCGGCCGCGGCAATCGGGCCGTGGCGCAGCCCTCCCCCGTGGAGGCGGCGGCGCGCGACAGCGGGCTAGTGGCGGCTGACGCCGTGCTGTGCCCCGTGAAAGCCAGCGAGGTATGGGAGGGTGGGGCTGGGGTCGCGGGTAGCTGCGGCTGTGGGCTTTGCGTCCATTGGGGGCGAAGCGGGGCCGGGCGTTGCGGGTTGTGAAGGGCCGGGAGGGGGTGCGACGGCGGTGTGTGGCAGCTGGCTGGTGGTGTCGGCGGACTGTGTCCTGTGCCCGGCTGTACAGGTGCTGCCGTACTGCTGCTGCCGTAACGCTGCTGCCGTAACGCTGCTGTCAAACCGCTGCTGCCGTGCAGGCGGCGTTCCTGGAGCGCTTGGCGGCGTCCGACATCGACCTCGCCGTCACAGCGGCGTACGGCAACATGCTGCCGCAGGTGTGTCGTACCGCTGTACGGAGGCTGCGCGGCGTTGGGAGACCGGGAAACAGAGGCCACTTGCGCCTGGGGCTTCGGGCTGGCGCTTTCCTCATCCCGGCCTGCAGCTGGACACGCACATACACATACACGCTTTCCCCGTGCCACACCATCCCCCGGCCCCCAGCGCTTCCTGGACATGCCCCGCCTGGGCACGCTCAATATCCACCCCAGCCTGCTGCCGTACTACCGCGGGGCTGCGCCCGTGCAGAGGGCTGTTCAGGTGCGTGGCAGGCCGTACGTATGACACCTCATCACCTCGCCACTGATACTACTCAACTCGCCGCTGACATACAAACCCGCCAATGACACACAAACTTGCCACTGAGAACAAAAAAGTGACAATGAAACCATACAGATGAAACCACACAAAGCGCCACCGAAACCACAGATTGAAACCACGCATTCCGATACTGAAACCTCCCCAGCTGCGCATGGCTGCATGGCTCGCCCCAAAAAGAGGCCACCCAGACCAGACGAACACCGCGCAGTCTGAAAGCGCCCAGCCCGACACTGAACCACACATCCCACCAACGAAACCATACATCCCGCCACTCAAACTGCACAGCCCAACACTGAAACCGAGAGTCGGCAACGTTATTCCGTTACAAAACGTTGCTTTCAACGTTGCAAGGGCCCCCTTCGGTGCAGTGGCAGCAATAGCTTCGTTTGCCAAGAAAAGGGCAAGCCAACCGCCAGTCCGCCACTGAAACAAAATATACCGCCGCTGCGACCGCAACCGTAACCGCCACTGTAACATTCACCGTTGCAACGCATGCCCCTGTGAACACGGTGACGACCGTCCCGCCCGCAGGACGGCGTGGCGGAGACGGGCGTGTCCGTGGCCTACACCGTGCTGGCGTGCGACGCTGGGCCTGTGCTTGCGCAGCAGCGGGTGAGCGGCTGTGATGGGCCCCTCCCTTACCCGGGGTTTGCTGCCACGCTGCCACCGGCTTCGCGGCGCAGGCAGGCACCGGGTCAGGGGCTGGATTGGGCCCTGGCCTCACTCCTCAGCCGGGGCTTGGCGCCCGCGGTGCACGCCGCGCCGGCTGAGCGGGCATAACGCGAGGCATGCCCGCCGTCGAGCCGCGGGCGCAGCTACTCGCGGCTCCTGGCTTGTGGCTCCCGGACTGGCTGCCGCCAGCTGCGCCCAAGACTCTGTTGACGCTGCGGCAACTAAGGGCAGCCCAGGGCAGGTCGGTACCTGGCAGTGCTACCGCCGGCTCCTGGACTGGCTGCTGGCAGCGGCGCTCTGGGGCGCTTGCGGGGCGCTCTAGGCCGCCGCGCATTGGGCGCCGGCCGGCATGCCGCGTTGGCGTCCGCACGCGGCCCTCCGAGTCCCCCCTCCATCGCCGCCTGCCTCGCCCACTAGCGGCTCCAGTGAGCTGTGCGCTCCGCGCCGCACTGCGTCTCTGCGTCTCTGCGTCTCTGCGTCTCTGCGTCTCTGCGTCTCTGCGTCTCTGCGTCTCTGCGTCTTTGCGTCTCTGCGTCTCTGCGTCTCTGCGTCTCTGCGTCTCTGCGTCTCTGCGTGTGCCGCCCGCAGCGCCCGCTGCCCCCGCCCCGCTGGCCCCCGCCCCGCTGTCGTCCCCGCTCCGTATCCGTTGTGCGTGTCGCAGCGCCCGGTTGCCCCGACGTACCGCCCGGGTCGTGTTGCTATGCGTTCCCATATGTAACACTGGAACACACGGGGCGCGCCGCGTACGGGGTGGTACTCTATTTCGGCCCAATAAAGTAAAACACGCGCACGCCCCCCTCCCCGCCGTTGCCCTCCTGCAGTACCCGGTGGGCCCCGACGTGCAGGCGCCCGAGCTGCTCGAGTCGCTGTTTGAGGCGGGCACGCAGCTGCTGCTGGAGCGCCTGCCCGACGTGTGGGCGGGCCGCGGGCCGGGTCTGGCCGTGCCGCAGGTGCGGTCGCCGCCGGCCGACACCTGCAGCGTTTCATCGTCGTCCATGGCTTAACCAACCTTTTAGGATTGCTGTCTTAGTAGCTGTGGTAGTTGGTGGTAGGAGGGCAAGGCAGTGCCTTTAGGGCGGGCGGTCCCACATGGTGTGTAGGTGTGACGCGGCATGGGTGGCCCCTGGCCCACCCACCCCTGGCCCACCCACCCCTGGCCCACCCACCCCTGGCCCACCCACCCCGGGCCCCTGATCCCTACCCGCTCTGGCCCCTCCCTGGCCCGGCCCACCGACCCCAGGACGAGTCCAAGGTCATCCACGCCGCCAAGGTACGGCACGGGGCCTCCGTGACGCTCCCCGCACGGCGCAGCACCCGTTTTCGCGCGCATCGCATCGTACGGCAAAATCCTTCCCGTACGCCACAGCGCACCCGCGCTGCCGACGCGCGCGAGCCGTTATGGCCGCCGCTGCCAGGGTCGGGACGCGAACGTTGCAGGTCGCTGCTTCTGACACGCATCGCCTGCCCCTGCTGCGCCCGTAGCTGCGGCGCGAGGAGTCGCTGCTGGCGCTGGCGAGCACCTCTGCTGCGGCGGCGCACAACACCGTGCGCGCCTTTGCGGGCTGGCCCGGCACGAGTGCGGTGTTCGCCGTGGTCGACGACGCCACAGGTGATCCTCGGTCCACAGCACAGGCCGCGCATCTAGGCTCGCAAGCCGTACCTCGAGCTGGCGTCTGAGTGGTCGCGGTCGCGGGCTGGCCAGGCACCATGGTGGTGGCCGTGGTCGACGCTGGCATCCGTATGGCGAAGCTCTTGCGCGGCTTGCAGTTGCTGAGGGCATCTCTGCGATGCGGTACCATTCCACGAGTGCGAGCCCCGCGATCAGCAGGATCTGGGCTTGGCAACGCAGCCGCCCATGGCCTCTCCTAGCGGGGCGCAGCGACGCCGCGGCCATGCCTCCCGCAGGCGCCTCGGAGGCGGTGGAGGTCAAGGTCTTGCGCACGCGCCTGCCGCCGCCCTCGTCGGTTGACAGAGGCGGCGGCGATGCGCTGTGGTGGGAGGGCGACGCGCTGCGGGTGCGCTGCGGCGGCGGCGGCGTGCTTGACATCCTCCAGGTACGCGCCGACACGTTGAGGTTGTTTCAGTACATCAGGTGTAATCCGTTGGGCGACCTTCAGCAGCTGTTCCTCGGCTTCTCATGCATTGGTGCATTCTGCGGCTCCAAGCCCTCTCACCGAGTGCGTTGGCAATGTTGGCGGCGCTGTCAACGCTGAACATGTACAAACACGCTGAACATATGGGAGACACGCGTGTGTACCTTTCCATGTATGAACGTGGTTTGCACTGCTGTGCTCGCCGCTGTGTGTGCGACGCCGCAGGTGCAGCCACCCACCAAGAAACCCATGGCTGCCAAGGACTTCCGCAACGGCCTCCGGGGCAAGAGGCTGGCGCTGCCGGCGCCCTCGCCCCAGGCGGCCACAGCCGCCGCCTAGCCGCCTGAGCGCCGGTGCCCTCTGCCGCCGCCCACGCCGCCTCGGGTTTGGCCGCCCGCGCGACTGCCGCGGCCGTTGGCCCCACGCGTAGCGCCGGCAGCCACAGCCGCAGCTACGACGCACTTCGCAGCAGGGGCCCTGGCGCCGCCGCCGATGCGGCAGGCGGCACCGCAGCCAGGGCCGCCCGCCGCCACGGCTGCCCCAGGCGACCGAGGCAGCCGCCGGCGCTGCAATGTCCCGACGCCCCGGCGGCCGCTGCCCGTGGCCGAGGGAGGGGCTGGAGGCCCGCATGCACCGGCGGCAGCATGCGCAGCCGCCGTGGTGGCGCAAGCATGCTTGCATCCCGGGGCTGTCTCTGTTTTTCTGTCGAGCCCGCAAACCGGAGCCGCCCTGACGGCCGCGGCCGCGGCCGAGGCCAGGCGTACGGCGCTGCAGGCGGTGGCCTCTGGCGGCCCCACCTCAACCCAGCGCCGCCGGCGGCGTCACTGGCGGGGGCGTTGCCGCAGCTGCGGCGGCCGCTGGGGTCCTGCTCGAGCCGCCGCAGTCTGGGGACCACCGCGGCAGTGTCTGAGCGCCTGCGAGGGCCCTCCGGGGCACGGGAAGGGCGCTGCCGTCGCCCGCTGCCGGGCCGGTGGCCCTGGAGGGCCGCTATCCGTTGATGGCCGTCATCGGGTGAACGAAGGCCGTCGAAGCCGATGGGCGAGGTCGTTGCAACCCCCGCCGGCGCGAGCTGAGTGGCGCATGCATGGCGCTGGCGGGTAGTAAGCGTATGTTTCAGGAGAGCCAGTGATGCCGGAAGCGAGTATGTGTGTGACTGAGATTTCAAGCAGACGCTCCGTCCGCTAGTTTGTGGGGGCGGTGACTTGAGCGTCCCCGCAAGGGCCAGGCGGCTGGCGATGACGGTTGGGGGCGAGGCGAAAGGGGTCGTGGGCAGTTGACGGCGCGTGTGACAGCGTTGCCCTATCGCTGATATGAAACGCCTGGCGCACTGGAATATGTGACGAGATAGTTGCGGCGCGAAGGGGTTGTCGTACGGCAGCTAGGGTGGCGGCGCAGATGCGGCGGGGTGGGCATCCCGCCAATCGTACTAGTACGCCAAATCCCCGCCAACCTGCAGCGGAAGGAATCCTGAGGGATTTTGCATTAGCCCCAAAGAAGGAAAGCCAACGCTTGCAAACTATCGAATACTAGCCCATCATTGCGCCGGCTCCCCAAAACAGTCCGAGTGCAGGATTGGAAGCCAGAAGAAGCAAGTAAACGACCGAAGGACGTTGTGATGGCCGAAGCTTCATGCCTCCGTACTTGTTTGACTTGGCAGTGGCACTGTATTGTAGGAATCACGATCACGATGTCGCTGAACGTGTGCAAGGCTCGCAGACCTCGTCATCGCTCACACGGCCAGTATCCCCGTGCCCATGGTCTCCGTCGTTATTGCCAGGGGAGAGTCTCCCCTGGTTATTGCCTATTTGCGGCTTCATAAGCGCTCACCATGACTCACACGGCTCACACGCGCTCACACGGCTTATACGGCTCACAACATAGTACACTGAGCGTCAGCCTGGAAGAACGTGCTTGGAAACAGGAGCGAGGAGTGTTGCTGCCGCGCGAGTTTTCCTCATTTTTTTGGGCAGCGAGGACATGGGCGGGCCGTGAAGGGTTCGTGTCTTCGTGACATGACCGCGCAGTGCGCTATCAAAACGCTATGCGGCACACTGCCATATGCACGCTGTTGTCAACGCGCAGTTTTCTATATTCAGTACACCTGCCGCAAGCAGTGCGACAGTGCCGCAGTCACGCGCCCTAAGCGCAGTAACGCTACAACTCCACACCTCTCCCTACCATCATCCAAGGATACCAGTACTTCTCCGTCCGTTGCTGCGTTCATGGGTCTGGCGCGAAAGTTTTTCGCAGTGCGAAGATGAGCGGTTCGTTGGAGCTCCGCGTCAAGTTCGTCTCAGACGCTCACGAACCAGATGTGGTCGTGCGCATTAAGCAGGGCGACGCGGTCGCAAGTGTTGTATGGCAGGTACGCTTTATTTCTCGTTGCACAGCGAGGTAATCAAGTGCTTTCGACATCAAGCCGATTGATGATTGCAGGTGCGGCACGCCAAGCACCTGCCAGCCAACAAGTACCTGCGCGTGCTGTGTGCTGGACGCGAGCTCTTTGCAGGTGCGTCGTTATCACCTGTCGTAATCATTGCGATAATGTAGCCGTCTGATCGTCGTTATTGCACCCCAACGAGGTAGAACGCACAACATCGACGACCGTCCGAATCATTGTCGTGTTTGACCGGTTTCTGCGCAGATGACCTTGTGTCCGAGGCCAAGGTGCTCCATTGCATAGTCGTAGACAGCGAGCCACAGCGGCCCGTGGACCCGCCACCACAGCCGCGGCAGGCAGCGCCTGCGCCCGCACCGCTACCGCCGCCAGTGGAGCCGCCGCCCCTGGACTGGGTGTGTAAGGAACGGAGGGTACTGCTAGGGAACTGCCCGCAAGCGTACACTGTTACCGCAGCGCGGGAATGCCGCCTCCGCGACGCGCGCCCCTCTGTGTCTCTCTGGCGTCCTTGCTTAGCGTGTGCCTGCCTCCTGTCGCCCCTGCCCTCCCCGCCCCTCCCCGTCGCGCCCCACCCCACCCCACCCACCTCTTGCATCCCGCCAGCTGGACACAGTGGATCCAGGGACGGTGCTCATTTGGATCTTCGGGTCCATCTTGGCTGTTCTGTGGCTGATCTACATATTCTACGGTGCGCCCGACGCTGCGTCGCAGCATCCCTCAAGCCGCAACAACCTTGCGCGCAGCATACGGTAGCAGCAGCAGCGGGAAGAGCGGGGTGCAGCTGGGGAGCGAGTGATGGCAGCGGCCGCGCTCTGTGCACTTCACAGACTTGATCTCAACTCCTAGCGAACCCCTCCCTGCAGCGGGGGCCGGCCCTGCCTCAGCCGCCCAAGCCTAGCTGCAGCGCTGTGTGCTGCCCTCACCTCCTCGCCGCGCCGCTCTCTATCCTGACTTACACGCCGCCTGCACATACGTGCATATACACCCGCCTGCACATGTTACCTAATTGTGGACACATACACACCCGCCTGCACCCGCAGCCCACTTCTTCGACCGCACCAGCATCCTCATGCTGGTCATGATGACCGTAGCCTGCGTCATCCCCTGCGTCATGAGGTACGGCGGTGAGGCTGCCGCACAGGCAGGTGCCGACGGGAAACTGACAGGTGGCATCCGGCTCTGTGCGGACGTGCTCGGGACGGAGCAGCAATGCTCGACCCTGCCCTTGACGCAAGCACTCGACCCGAAACGGCAACCTGCACGTCTCACGCCTGCACCCGCAGCTACCTGCCCTGGCCGCCGGCGTTCCTCTGGCAGCCCCTGCCGCTGCCCGAGATGCCGGGAGCGCCTCAGCAGGCGCTGGCTGGTCCGGGGTCGTGGCCGGGGCCCCTGCCGGACGGGGCCATCCCGCCGAGGCCGCGGGCTCCGCGGTCCCGGCACCGGTGACCAGGCTCTGCTGCTGTGTGGTGTCGGCGGCAGCAGGCGCGCGCTGCAGTGCGAGCGGCTGGCGGCGGAGGCGAGCTGGCGGGGGCCAGCTGCCAGCTGACTGGCTGGCTGACTGTCTGGCTGGTTGGCCCCAGGGTTGGTTGAGGGTACCCTACGTACCCAGCGCAGCGGTGGAGGCGGCGGCAAGGCCCCGCATTTGCACACACGCGGCTGGGGGGGGAGGGAAGGGATTGACGCGGCTGGCCGGTTTGCATGCGCATCCTCTTTGCCTGCCACCCCCGCCAGCGCCACGGCGTGGGGCGCACTGCTGGGCGATCAGGGGCGTCGGGAGCCGCGCGGAACCCTTCCGCGCTTGGTGTACCCCACCGTGGTGCTGATTGCTGGCAGCTAGCTCCCTGTGGATGGGGGGGGGGACATGGGCTTGGGCGGCAGTGGCGGCACGGGCACGGTGTGTGTGCACAGCCGGCTGGCGTCGTCCTCGTGCTAGCGCCGGGGGGGGGGGGGGGCCGGGCCCGGCCCG
>BDDC01001220.1:0-20793 GCA_001662425.1 Chlamydomonas sphaeroides
TCGGTGCTGGGCACGCCCAACGAGGACGTGTGGCCGGGGCTCAAGCAGCTGCCGCACTGGGGGAAGGTGCGGCCGCCCCGGGAGGGTTGGGGGAAATGGACCGGCGAGGCCACGGCAACTCTTTGCTCGTTTGCCTGCAGATTGTGTTGCGGCCGCAGCCGAGCCAGCTCCGCCAGCGCTTCACGTCGTCCTTCGGCAGCAGCGCCACGCTGACGGAGGCGGGCTTCGACCTGCTGTCCCGCCTGCTGGCGTACGACCCGGAGCAGCGCATCACCGCTCGGGAGGCGCTGGAGCACAGGTGGGGCGGGGTGAAGGGGGTCGCAGGGGCTGGGGCAGGGGCGTGTGAGTACGCCAGGCTCACCTACCCTGCCGCTGCTTGCTCATGTCTGCCCCCTACCCTCTCCCTGCGCCCCTGCCCCCTCCAACCCCAGGTGGTTCTCCGAGAGCCCCTTCCCCCAGCGCCGCGAGCTCATGCCAACCTTCCGGTCCAACAAGGACGGCACGGGGCCGGTGCGCCAGGCGGCGGTGGGCGGCGGCTCGCCGCTGCTTAACTACATGTCCGCGGCGCTCAAGGCGCGGTAGCGGCGCGGTAGCGGCGCGGAGCGGAAGGAGGCAGAGGCGGCGGCGTCAGCCGGTGAAGGACTGGAGCGTGCTAGCGTATGCCAGGGCGTCAATGTCTGGCGTCGCTTGCTGGGCCAGCTCCGTTGGCGCGGTGCACCTTGTGGCCGGTGTCGTTGCAGCTCCAGGCAGAGCAGTAGCGCTGCCTTGGGCCGGTTGTTTGCGGCTGGCCTGTGCGAGGAGGCGGCACCACGCAGCGCCATCACGCTGGGGCGCGCGCTGTACGGTTCTAGGACGTGGGGCTCGCCGGGTGCTGCCTGTTGCTTCGCTAGGCCCCGCCTGTTGACAAGCGTGTCTCGATGTGCGCTCTCCTCGGCTCGAACTGCACGGTGTCGTTGCTTCCAGCCAGCCAGTGGGCGGGCGTCTAGGCCCGTGTGCTTCCTCCCAGGAGAGGACCTCCCCATATCCGCGGCATGTCGACGGCGCGTCTCCCATCATCGATCCCCATAGCGCGCACCCCCTTCGCTTAGCGTCCCCCCCCACAGCACCCCTCGCAGCCGCACCATCCCGCCCTGGCCACGGTGCCGTGCAGCCCTCCTGCCACCAACCCAACAGCGGCCTCATGCACGCCGCGATGCACCGCCGCTCGCGCCTGCGCCGTGCCTCACATCGCTACCATGCTCATGCACAAGCGCGACCCCGTGCCGGGCGCAGATGCCCCGTACCGCCCAACAACGCCCTCATCGTTGTCACAACGCCGTGGCCCTCCAATGCGCACAACGCTCCCAGCTACACGTGTCGCTCGCTCAGCACCGCCGGGTGCTCCAAGCAGCTCGAGCCGCAGCCCCCGCACTCGGCCCCACGGGCCCACGGGCCCACCGCAGCAAGCCCCAGTCACTAACGCACGGCGGGACTCCGCTCGGGGCCATGCTCCGACACCTCGCCGGCCTGCGTGACCCTGGCATGCCACGCGCCAGGCCCCATGGGCACGCCCGACGGTCTGTGGTCGCTGTCCAAGGCGCCCTCAGGCCTCACAACCCACTGCGCTCCGGTGCACAAGCGTCAGTCCGACCTACATCACCCAGTGCCCACCCGGTCGCCGCCCACCACCCGCCGCCGCCCCCAGCCGCCTGCCCTACGCTACGGCGAGTGCGGCGGCTCCTGCACGCTCGCGTGCCCAAACGGCGACGAGCCCGCCGCCGCGGCCGGGCCCCGCGCGTGCTCGTACGACAGCCGGCTGCGGGTCGGTGGCAGCGGGCCGCTGGGCAGGTCCAGCGGGTTGGGCGGCAGGTTGCGGTGCGGGTGGTGGATGTGGTGCGGGTAGTGCGTGGGCGAGTGCGGCGCCTCGCCGCCCGCGCCGCCGCCCGCCGAGCCGCTGCTGGGCTGCAGCGGCGCAGGCACCGCGGCCGCCTGGTGCGAGCCGGAGCGCTGCAGGTGCTGGCTGCCCTCGTGGCCGCGCTGCAGCTCGCCCGAGCCCTGGCTGTGCATGCTGCCGGCGCCGCCGGCCGAGCCGTGGGTGCCCGACGGGCGGCGCAGCGACATGCGCATGGTGGCGGCCAGCGCGGCGAGGGGCGTGGGCGCGGGGATGTGGTGGAAGTGCGAAAGCAGCGAGGGCTCGCTGGGGCCGTCCGCGGGGCCGTCCTGGAAGCTGTCGATGGACGTCTCGCTGTCCGAGTGCTGCAGCCCCGCGGGGTCGGCGGCCCAGGTGTCGAACTGGTTGGCCAGGGCGTTGTGCTGGCGCTCAATCTCGCGGATGGTGGCCTCGATGCCCCTGGGGAAGCGAGGGAGGCGGGTGAGGGAAAGAGCGGAGGCTACGATTGGCGGGGCGCACACACGGGCGAGGGACGCGGCGGTGGCCAGCGTGGGCGCTCGCACCGGGCACCGCCAAGCAATGCCCACACAGGCTGCCAGCCTGACAAGACCAACACACCCCACAAGCGCACACCCACCGGCACACCCACAGGCACACCCACACCCACGCCCACCCACAACCCCACCCACAGGCGTGCTGTGCTGCGCGTGGGGTTCTGTTCTACCTAACACTGGAACACACCTGCACATGTCGTCCAGCGGCAGCACGCGGAAGGGCTCCTCCAGCTGCGGGCCCAGGACACAGGGCCGGAGCACCGTGGGTCAGCGGCGAGTCGCGGGTTGCGCAGCCGCTGCACCCAAGGGAGCCTCTCCATCCCCTATCCTACGTGCCGTGCCCCCTCTGCCGCTGTGGCGGCCTAATCCCACCTGCACCCCGATGTTCTCCACGCCCATGAGCAGGAAGGTGATGAGCACGGCCGCAAAGGGGGTCCACCACCTGGGCAGGCGGTTGGGCGGGCGGGCGGGTGGGCGGGGTTGTCAGTGTGGGCGCTCTCGAGGGGGAGGCATTGGCAGGAGGTTGTGTTGCCGGTGATTGGCTGCGGGTGCACGGTGCAGCGGGTGCATGCTCGGCGGTCGGCGGCAGCTGCGCACCCGAGGGTGGGCCACAGCACCAGCGGGGTGGCTGTGAGGTAGATCATGAGGTAGCGGGACGTGTGCCTGCGGGCCCGACGACAACAGCAGCCGTTAGGGCTCTAGTGCACCGTTCCGTACACCAGCCTTGCCCAAGCAGCTCAGCAGGCAGCAGCCCAGCGTCCTCCCTGCAGAACCCTTTACGCGCCCCTCACCGGGTGTAGGCGGCGGGGATGGGCGTCTTGAAGATGCGCTCGCACTGCGTGAGGCATGGTGCAGCGCAGGGACCGCAACGGTCATGTGCCGAGCCAGCGGACGCAGCAGGCCCAGGCCCAGCTGGCCGCGGCCCGCATCTGAGCTGGGCCCCACCCTGGCCCACGGCCCCGCCCCTCGGCGCCCACTCACCTTGCCCACGTTGTCGATGAACAGGTTCACGAGCTCCATCAGCACCTGAGCGGACAGGGAGGAGGCGAGTTCGGGCAGCGTTGGGACAGTGCGGGCCACAAGGCTGCCCAGAGCACTCCACTGCCGCGCCACCGCACCTGCTCCTGGTTGGGGCCGATCTTGCTCTCCACCACGGCCTTGCCCAGCACGTGCGCCGCCGCGTTGGGGCGGTGTGTCCAGGCCAGCACCCAGTCCAGCTCCTGAGCGTGGGAACAGTACACGGCCGCACGAGAGGGCAGGCGCCGGTCCGTATCTTACTCTAGAATTGCGAGTGCAAGCTTAGGCTGCACGGTATCTGGCGTTAAGGCGCCGCAGACGACAGGGCCCTAGGCACTAGGGATCTGGCAGGATCTTGGGCCCCTCCGCCCAGGCCTACCTCTGGCAGCAGGATGTGCGACACGTTTTCGCGCACGGACGCGTTGTACCGCAGGTGGCACTTGAGCAGGTAGGGCGCGGCCATCATCCAGCGCACTGCCACCTTGCTCTGGCGGGCCGGCATCCACAGCAGCGACTGCCGCGCGTAGTTGCGGGACAGGTTGACCTGCGGCGCAGAGGACAGCATGCGGGGCTGGAGCGGTGCCGCAGCACGCGATCAGGGGCCCGGCGCCCGTGCTTTTTGGCGCCCGCCCTCACCACGGAGCCCCACACCGTGCGCGCCTCCCACCACCTGAGGCAAGCAGGAGAGAGGCGGGCGGGTGGCAAGTTGTGATGGCGTCCAAGGGGCAGAAGGGGCGATCACGCCGCCCCTGCGTGCTGCCATGTTGGCCCCAGCGCACCGTGCGTAGCTGCTGTTGGTTCGGAACACCAGCAGCAGCGACAGCGCGAATGACGTGAGGTTGAAGGCCACGGCCAGCTTGGAGGTGGCGCTGGAAGCAGCCTGCGTGGGGGCACGGTTGGGTTGGGTCGCAGGGCATCCAGCCGTCATACCAGCGAGCTCGTGGCGGCCCCGCCGAGCCACACCCCACCCCTACAGCAGCTGCCATGGCTACTGCTGCCGTACCTTGACGTTGTCGTGCACCAGGCCCACGAATATGGAGAAGATGAAGATCCACGTCAGCTGCCACCAAAAGCCGCCAGCGACACGGAGGCTGCGAGCACAGGCCAAGCGGTTGTGGGGCAGTGGCGTTGGGGCGCTGGTTGGGTCATGGGGGGCCGCTTCAGGGCCGCTTGGGCTGCAGCGTGAGGCATTGCTGCAGGTGGTGGCGGCGCGCCAGCCCTCAGCCGGCAAGCGCAAGCAGCTGCTGGTGGGGAGGGCCGCGCAGCGACATGCACTCACAACAGGCTCGGTTGCGGGCGGTGGCGCCAGGCGGCGTTTCTGTGGCGCTTCCACTCCTGGTGGTTGAAGGGGATGTCTGCACGTGGGTCGGAGGGAAGGCAGGGTCCGAGCATATGGGTCGGAGGGCAGAGGCAGGGTCCCCACACGAGTCATCTCGATGGCCAACTACTTTCCGTCTTAAGCATGTAAGCTCCTCCAGGACGCCCCACAGGGTGCCCATGAAGCCACGGCGCTCGTCAACCAGGACCGCAACCATTTCGCCCTACAACCCTTCAGCCTGATACGCAGCTGCACGATGTACCCTGCAACTGTACCTGCGTAGATCGAGACGGTTTTGGGCGGCGGCTCCAGCATAGCCTTCTTGAACCTGGGAGAGCGAGGGGCCGCAGAGGCACGGGGGTCCGTGTGTGCACGCCCCGGGCCTCGTCCCGCGCTCCTCCCACCCCTGCCCCTGCACAAGGACCAGCCACATGCCCTTCCGCAAGGATTGGCAACGTGCCTCGACGGCTTCGCTCGTGCATGGCGGGGAGTTACTCATCCGCATGGTAGGGTTTGGGCCCGCCACCCGCACCTGTGCCAGCGACTCTTTGGGTCGTAGGTGTGGTGCACCAGCGGCACAGTCTCCAGGTCGCGGCCGCACTCGAGGTCGCGTCCATCGCGGACCTGGCCGCCCGGCGGCAAAGGTGGAGCTGCGGTGGCACTCATGGAAATTTCGTTCTAGGCAAGCATAGGGCGGAGAGCGGTGGCTGCGATAGATGCTCTTGTGACAACAAACATGCGCGAGGTCAGGTTATACAGTGCCGTTTGGACCGCACGACGAAGTCACTCGATCAGCGTGTTTAATAGCAGCTGATGACCATCGGCCCGGTTCGTAGTATGAGTTGCCGCAGTCGGACTGGCAGTTTGCGCGTGCACGAAACCATAGAACCGCCTGAGCCCCGAGCCCCCGGACCTGGGCCGGCCAAGCCAACCGGGTCGCACTGCTGCAAGTCCACATACCTCAGCGCACCATATAAATCACCAGGTGTGCGCCTATGCACTTATTAATAGCAAATTTGCGCCAGCCACCACGCCAGCAGCCTTGGCTGCCGACATTGCCGCAGCGTAACATCATCTTTGCCCGCCCCGAACGACGCTGGGCATACATGACATGCATCGCAAGCCGGCGTGATGCGCTCCAGCAGCCTCCATGCACGTGACAAACTCCACCATACCGCCAGGTCAAGGGAGAGCGCGGGCCTGGCAGCGTACGTGCATCACCAGTCACACGACGCGGGACTCACAAATGCATCGCATACAGGCCGCTACGCGCCACAACGGACACGGGGCCGTGCACCAGGTGCCCGCATGCATCGGTTGAGCTCACTTTGGGCTCAGCCTCACGAATTAACGTTAATGCATTGCTCGCATTCCCAGGGAGGCCAGGCCCTCACCGGGCCACTCCCAGGGAGGCCAGGCCCTCAGCGAGCCTCGGCACCCAAACGACACCACGCCGGCCGCCGGCCCGCTCGCCTCAGCTCCGCCGCCGCCCTCACGGCGACCTCGGCTGCAGGCCGGGCGGCAACTGCGCCGCCGCCGCGCCGCCGCCGCCCGGCGACGACAGCTCCGGCACGTGCTCGTGCGACAGCCGGCTGCGCGCCGCGCCGCCGCCCGAGCTGTGGCCGGGCAGGTCGAGCGGGTTGGGCGGCATGTGGCGGTGGGCGTGGTGGGCGTGGTGCAGGTGGTGCGACGGCGAGGGCGGGCCGTCGGGGTCGTGCACGCTGCCGCCGTTGGAGAGGCCCCCGCCGCCGAGCCGCGCGCCGCCGTCCGCCGCGCCGCCGTCGACGCTGCCGGTGGGGCGCAGCGGCGGCACGGGCTCGTGGCCCCAGGAGGAGCGCGAGTGCTGCGAGCCGCGGCCGTGCAGTGAGCCGAGCGTGGACAGGTGCTGGCTGCCGTGGCCGTCGTGGCCTCGGTGCGCGTCGGAGGAGCCCTGCCAGCTGTGGATGCTGGCCGGGATGGCGCCGCCCACCGAGGCCACGACGGCGGGCACCCGCTTGAGCGTCTCGCGAGCGATCTGCGACATGTGCATCGCGGCGGCCGCCGCGACCGCCAGGGGCGCGGGCGCAGGGATGTTGTGGAAGTGGGACAGCGCCGCGGCCTCGCTGGGCCCGTCCGCGGGTCCGTCCTGGACGGGCATGGGCGGGGGAGGGCCGGGTGTAGCAAGGTTTTCTCCCTCTCTTTTTCTCCTTCTTAGGCAAGGGCGGGGTTGTTTTGGGGCGTTGGAACAGGACGGAAGGCGAGGCTTGGCACATGCCCGTCGCGTGTGGCGCAGGGTGCCGCACCTGGAAGCTGTCAATGGAGGTCTCGCTTTCGGCGTGCTGCAGCCCCGCCGGGTCAGCGGACCACGTGTCGAACTGGCTGTCCATGTGGTTGTGCTGGCGCTCGATCTCGCGGACCGTGGCCTCGATGCCCCTGGCGGGTGGCGGTCAAGGCGCATGGCCCGGCAGGCGTGATGAGGCGATGCGCGGCAACCAGGCTGCTGCGCGCAGTACCGGGTGTGCTCAACTTTACAGGGCCTTTCAGGCCCCCCCCCGCCCACCCACCCACCTGCACATGTCGTCCAGCGGCAGCACGCGGAAGGGCTCCTCGATCTGTACCCAGGGGTTGCAACGGGGAGCAGGCGGTCATGGTGCATGTCTGGGCGACGAGAGGGGCCCCATAAAGCAGGTTGTGAGGCTATCCCTGCCCCCATGTGCCGTGCACCCTCCGCCGCTGTGGCGGCCCAGTCCCACCTGCACCCCGATGTTCTCCACGCCCATGAGCAGGAAGGTGATGAGCACGGCCGCAAAGGGGGTCCACCACCTGGGCAGGTGGTCGGGCGGGCGGGCGGGTGGGCGGGTGGGCGGGGTTTGTCAGCCTGGGCGCTCAATGACGGGGGCGGCGCACTCGTGCCGCGGCGTGTGCAAGGCGCGTGAGCCAGGAGCGCGGGGGGGGGGCCCAGTGCGGCGCTGGAGCTAGCACGTCAGCTCTACGGCTCTCACCCGAGGCTGGGCCACAGCACCAGCGGGCACGCTGTGAGGTAGATCATCAGATATCGGGACGTGTGCCTGTGCGGAGAGTTGGCGACACAGACGTGAAGGGCACAGCCAGTCGCATGGGCCCCTCCCTTTCCCCTCGCCCCTTCGCACGACGCATGTACCGCACAACAGTCCCCCAAATCCCTCACAACAGGGTCCTCCCTGCGGAACCCCGCCTGTACCCCTCACCGGGTGTAGGCGGCGGGGATGGGCGTCTTGAAGATGCGCTCGCACTGCGTGAGGCATGGTGCAGCGCAGGGACCGCAACGGTCATGTGCCGAGCCAGCGGACGCAGCAGGCCCAGGCCCAGCTGGCCGCGGCCCGCATCTGAGCTGGGCCCCACCCTGGCCCACGGCCCCGCCCCTCGGCGCCCACTCACCTTGCCCACGTTGTCGATGAACAGGTTCACGAGCTCCATCAGCACCTGAGCGGACAGGGAGGAGGCGAGTTCGGGCAGCGTTGGGACAGTGCGGGCCACGAGCAGGCCGGCCAGCCCAAAGCACTCCACTGCCGCGCCATCACACCTGCTCCTGGTTTGGGCCGACCTTGCTCTCCACCACGGCCTTTCCCAGCGCGTGCGCCGCCGCGTTGGGGCGGTGGGTCCAGCACACGACCCAAGCCAGCTCCTGCGCGCAAGGGGGGATTCTCAACACACGGAGCCCAAGGACAGCATTGGCCAGAGAGAGAGCACGCACTGCAATGGGCACAGGCTGGCGTGTGCGCCCAGGCCTACCTCTGGCAGCAGGATGTGCGACACGTTTTCGCGCAGGGCGGCGTTGTACCGCAGGTGGCACTTGAGCAGGTAGGGCGCGGCCATCATCCAGCGCACTGCCACCTTGCTCTGGCGGGCCGGCATCCACAGCAGCGACTGCCGCGCGTAGTTGCGGGACAGGTTGACCTGCGGCGCAGAGGACAGCATGCGGGGCTGGAGCGGTGCTGCAGCACACGAGCAGGGCCCGGCGCCCGTGCTTTTTGGCGCCCGCCCTCACCACGGAGCCCCACACCGTGCGCGCCTCCCACCACCTGAGGCAAGCAGGAGAGAGGCGGGTGGCAAGAGACGATCAGGCTTGAGGAGCAGAAGGCACGGCCACGCCGCCCTTGGGGGGTTGCCCTGTTGGCCCCAGCGCACCGTGCGTAGCTGCTGTTGGTGCGGAACACCAGCAACAGCGACAGCGCGAATGACGTGAGGTTGAAGGCCACGGCCAGCTTGGAGGTGGCGCTCGAGGCTTCCTGCGGGCCAAGGACCGCGTGGGCGGCCACACCGGTGGTGCGCCTGCCCACAGGCATGCCGCCGCTGGCAGCCTGACGTTGCTTAGCCCTGGAGTGCTGTGACCCGCTATGTGTGGTGCGCGCTGCAGCCCCGGCTCGCCTTGATGTGCATGTTGACCGCGCCCACGCAGCACGAGAAGACGAAGATCCAGGTAATCTGCCACCACATGCCGCCGGCGACGCGGAGGCTGCCAGAGGAAAAGAGGGGAGCAGGGAGCGGCGGGCATACGCCATGATGGGTACCGCGCTGGCGAGGAGCCGGCGATGCAGGTGAAGCGCGGGCCCGCGCGACCGAGTCGCGGGGTGCTGGTGTGCGCGGGCTGCATCGCGCCTGGCTGGCAGGCTTAGGCAGCGCGGTTGTGGAGGGCAAAGCGGTACGAGAGCGGGGCGCAGGTGGGGCCAACCGGCGGCATCCCACAGGTTGCGCGGTGCGCGCACACGAGCTGCAGCAGCTGGAGCTGGAGCGTCACGTCGGCTGGCTGCGTTGGCGCCATTGCTGGTGCTGCCTATCGCTGGATAGTAGGGCGTGGGTTCGCGGGCGCTGCTGCCGAGCACTTCAGCCCCCCGCTTAAGGCCGCGCATGTGTACGCGGCCTGGGCGCGGTGGATGGCGGCAGCCAAGGCGGCTGCGGCTCTCGAGCAAGGGCTTGAGCTATGTACTCACAAGAGGCCCATCTCTGGGCGGTGGCGCCAAGCAGCGTTTCTATGCCGCTGCCATTCCTGGTGGTTGAACGAGATGTCTGCGTGTGGGTCGTTTGAGCGGCAAGATCCGGGCTTGCGAGTCGTGGGGCAGCGGTTGGGGCCACGCCCTTGACAATAAGACGCCCCGTAAATTTACCTGCGTAGATGGACACCGTCTTCTGTGGGGGCTCAAGCATCGCCTTCTTGAACCTGGCCGGAAGTGAGCGGGCGGCAGGAGACCAGTTAACCCACGGTGGTGGGCAGGTGGAGTCTCGATATCCGCAGGCCACGCACCGGTGCCATCGGCTCCGCGGGTCGTAGGCCCTGTGCACAAGCGGTACGCTTTCCAAGTCGCGGCCGCACTCCAGGTCGCGTCCATCGCGCACCACCGCGCCCGGCGGCAGCGGCGGCATTGGCGTCTGCGAGTTCGGCATCCCTGCTGCCTTAACACTTGTCGCCTCTCACGCCGTCTGGTCGCTCACGCTGTCAGCATAAACGACGTAGTGCTGGGGCGTTTGACGCCAGCGGGCGAGTCAACGGGAGCTGCGCGGCGTTGCCTGTCGGAAGCCGTTTCGTCGCGGAACTGCGTACAGGCCGCAGCGACTCTATATATCTCAGGCGTATCACAATTTGCACACAGCAGTCTTCTTCGTGCTTCCGGTAGCGTCACAGCGGGCCACGGTCTTTCTCCTAGGCGGCTATTCTGTGCGTGCACAGTGATGACTGTCGCTTAAGGTGTCGTTCAGCAGCAATGAATAAACTACATCGCTCTGCACGGCGCGCATAGAACCAATCTCTCGCTCCCGTCGGACATACCCCAGCGGACGGACTTCTTCTATGAACGCAACCAAGCCTCAAACAAAGATTGGATTATAAAGAGGAGAGCATATAATAATATGAACCGAAGAAACGCGGAGAGCTCGAGGCCTTGACCGCAGAAGCTGTCGCCATGCTGCGCCTGGTTGCCCGGAGTGCCCCTAGTTATACACCGCGCCAGGTCGCGCCCAGCAAACACATATACATATACAACGCTCAACACACTTGTAGCACGCCCTAAAGCTCAGAATGGCATAGGTTTGCGTGTGCCCACGTTGCGACCAGGCTGCCAACCTAGCAGCTCCACCTAGCGCTTTGTAGCTGTATCCTCAGCTCTTACGGGTCGCTTGTGCCTCACCGGGGGGCAGACGTCGCCAGCTGCCTGCATCTTTCGAGCTTCTGGGCCTCGGCGCAATGGCCACCGCAGCTCTGAAGCCCTCGAACGTCAACCTGTTCAAGTACTATAGCAGCCAGAAACAACAGGCGCAGCAATGCTCAGAAAGCACCAACTCTCTGCAAATGTCGCTCGTGAGGATGAACCTCAGCGACTCTCGACAAACAAGCGGCTGCGGAGCTCTGCAGGACGCCCCAGCTCCATCTCTATCCCAAGAGCCGCGGCCCCACATGCGGCCCCTACGGCCGCGGCAACTGGACCTGAGCAGCCAGCCCAGCCAGGAGAACTTGCAGTAGTGAGTTGTCCGGCTTTGACCGCGGCAGTAGCTGACCTCGGTCCTGGGGGCCCGGGTATAGGCGTGGTCCGGCAGCGCCCGCGGGCCGTGGGGGTGTCAGCACCCCCCGAAGCTTGCCCGCGTAAACTTCCCTCACGAGAGCTTGTGTCTTGCTGCCCTGCAGCACACCGGACTACCTCACGCCGCAAGACCAATGCTTCCGCATGGACTACGAGCCGTCGGCGATGCAGGTAGAAGATGAAGCCAGCAGGTCGCCAGCGGCCTCGCCACGGATAGCTGTCAAGCGAGCACGACCACACGGGGCGCCACGAGGTGCGAGTTGCGGCGGTGCGGGCTGACCAGCGGCTGGGATCTAGTGCCTCAATGAAGCGTTGGCGACACCGCCTGTCGACGCCGCGACGCATGCCCACTGACTGCCTCCCCCAAACTCCCGAACTGCCCCAGGGAGCGCCGATGAGGAGGTCAGCAGCCAGAGCCAGAGCCAAAGCCAGAGCCGCTCGGCGGGGGAACCCAGCACCTGCAGCAAAGCACTGTCAGGTAGGTGGGGGCCGTCTCGATGTGGCGCCCGGTGAAGGCCGGACGCGGCAGGAGGCGGGTGGAAGCGGGCCTTTAACACCCTGTTCTGTGTGCAGGCCGGCCGCCCATTCCCAAGCTGCGGGAGGTGCAGCCGCCCATGCCCCGCAACCCGTACCTGATCCGTGGCGACGACGGCAACCACGTTTTCCAGGCCTCGCAGTCCTGCCTCAACCGAGGGGCGTATAGCCGCTACACGTGCGTGCGGGTTGGGAGGCGGCGACAGTTCCCTCTGCCAGGCCTGTCAAGTGGCCTGCTCCTGGCATTATTTGTGGTTGCCGAGTCAACCTTGTGTCAAACTCCGTATCGCCTTGCGTCCTGATCACCCGCAGGTGGGAGTTCTTGCAGGAGGCGGAGCTGGGGCACGGCAATTTCAGCCGCGTCTACCGCGCGGTGCATCGCCTGACGGGCGTGCCCTTCGCCATCAAAACCAACAAGGCGCCCATCACCACGCTGCAAGCGCGGAACATGTGGCTCAACGTAGGGCGCGTGGGCGTTGTTCAGTCAAGGCTGCAGCACCTGGTACTGGATGCCATGCGCTGCCACCACACCCCGTGCACACTCAGCGCTCCACGCTGTGGCCTTGGGTTCCGTTCCGCAGGAGATGCAGGCGCTGGCGGCTGCACAGCCGCACCCGCACATCGTGGGCATGTACGACTCCTGGTTTGACGCGGACGCGCGCGGCGACGCGGAGCAGGCGTACATCAAGCTGGAGCTGTGCGGCGAGAGCCTGCGGGACGCGTTCCGGCGAAAGGTGCCCTTCAAGGAGGCGGACGTGCTCGAGGTGCTGCGGCAGGTGGGGCGCGACCTCGGGACCGGGGGGCATGTGGAGGAGCGCTGAGACTGTGCGCAAAAGGAGCATGCCAGCAGGGCGCGATGAGAGCATGGCCCGTCCAGCCAGGGGCCCGAGAGGCCGCGTCCATGCATGCTGTCACGCGTGGCGCTGGTGCATTGCGAGGGCTGTGCACCAGTGCCCTTAACTCCGCTGTTCACATCCACTCCCCCGCCCCCAGATGGCCTCGGCGCTCAAGCGCATCCACGAGCTGGGCATGGTGCACCTGGACATCAAGCCCGACAACATCTACGTCGCGCCGCCCCCGCCCGGGTCGGCGCCGGGGACGGCGCACACCTACAAGCTTGGCGACTTTGGGCTGGCGGTGCTGCAGGGCGCGCAGCGGCCAGGCACCTCCGAGGGCGACGCCAAGTGAGTCGGACGATTACATGCGTACACCGTGCGCAGCGGCCGGAGCCGGCATGTGCCGGGATGCTGGCTCCTCTGTGCGCCAAGGCAGTCTCGTCCGCCCAACGCCCCTGCTCCTCCCCCGGTTGGTGCGGCAGGTACCTGGCCCCCGAGGCGCTAAAGAGCCGCGACTTCCTGCACAGCGGCCTGGCGGACCGCATGGACATCTTCGCGCTGGGCGCCAGCGTGTACGAGCTGCTGCGCGGCAGCGAGCTGCCGCGGCACGGGCAGCCGTACCAGGACATCCGCGCGGGCAAGATCTTCCTGCCCAGCGCCAACCAGCGGGTCGTGGCACTACTCAAGGTGCGCTGGGGCCTGGCCGGTGGCCGCTGATGCTCTGGACAGCGCTGAGCTGAGCTTGCGCTCGGGTTGCGGCTCACGGCGAGGCGTGCTCCCTTAGCTCGTGGTGTCCTCCCTTGTGTGGCCCTGCAGAAGATGATGTCGCCTGAGCCGGCGCAGCGGCCCTCAGCGGACCAGCTCCTGCGCAACCCGCTGCTGTGCGGCGCCGCCAGCACCAGTGGGGCGGCGGCGACCGCGGGAGCGGGCGGGCTGCAGAGGGAGCCGTCCCTGCAGAGGGAGTCGTCGCTGCCGCTGCAGATGTCGCAATAGACGCGCGGCACGGGCATGTCGGCGGACGGCGGGAGAGCTTTGCTCCACTGCTGATGGGCGCGGTCCGCAGGTTTGCACACGCCGGTGGGGCGAGGTTGGGGTTTGGGTGACAAGCATGGGGGCCGGGGGAACGCTGTGGTTAGGCAAGGCATAACGACGGGGCGGCCGAGGCCGTGACTTTGGACGGCCATTCATTGTTGGGCGTGAGCCGACGCTGACGGGACTGCGGGCGTTGGGACTGGAGCTTGGGCTACCTGTGCGGAGTGCTCGCCTATTGCTGACCACAACTCGACCGCCGTGACGCACATAGTGTTGGATGGTTGACAAACACGCTGATGACCGAACACAGCTTGCAAAGGCTACAAGAGGAAGACCTTGAGGCGGCGGGCCGCGTGGGTCAGCGTGTGCGCTCGAGTATCTTCGTGTGTTCTGCAGGAGGCAGCTGTTGGGGTGTTCCTGTGGGGACTGGCGCTGTGGCACGTGGTGTAGATGGTGTGGGCTTCGTATGCGAAGGACGTATTGTACGAATGCACCGTCGATGACGCGGACATTCCGGGCTCAGGACAGCCACGACGTGGGAGGTTGGGTGCAGCGACGTGTGCCGTGCCCCCGGAATGTGTGGTCGGGGCATGAACCGTGCGGGAAAGCACCGTTGTGTTCATATGTAAGTAATTGTCGAGGCCTCCCGATGACGTTCTTGCCATCTCGAGCAATACCAACTCCGCGCACTCAGCACCTGACACGTAATATTCCTGACGTTTGCCCCTCTGGCAGCGTGCTGTACTTCGCCACACACACGCAGTGTCACGACACAACGCCAGGCGGACAAGGGGCCGCGGAGGTGCAACAGCGCCAGCCGCCGGCTGCCTCGATGAGCTGCCATGTACCGCCGTGTGCAGGAGGCCTCCTGGCCGTGTGCCATGCTGCCAGGCTGTAGGGCCTTAGCTGCCAGGGAGGGCCGTCGTCGCGGAGCGGGCCGGGGACGTATGTGTGCAGACGCAGGAGAGCCAGGCGGCGGAGGTTTGCATGTTTCCATTGTGGCTCAACCCAGGGGCTTCCTGGCAGCATTTTTAAGCTAGCGTCCTATCAGGACGGGGCTGCATTGTTGGCAGCGTGACTCGTCACAGCCCAAGGTCTCAACCGACCCCCACGCATGTACACACCCTCACGCCCCCCGCCCCGGCTCCCTGGCCAGGACAGGCGAGCGGGCATATGTGAACTATGGCCCGTAAAATGATACACAACACCGCAAACTGCATCCGTTTGCGCGGAGCACAGGACTGTTTATGATAAACTAGAACGAAGTCACAAAAGGAGTATCTGTAACCTGCGAAAACGTGAATTCATCGATATCTCCTGCGTAGTCTGGGATGAAAGGTGACGGCAGGCAGGCCACAAGGCCGAAGACAGGAGTGCGGCTGTGCAGCGTACCTGAGCGCGTAACTGCGCGTTATCCAGCCAAACATGTTGAGGGGGTCCGCTGGCTGCTACTGGCGCGGGGCCACGACAACCCAGCCCAACCCAACGCAACGGGAACCGAACCTGTGGAATGGGGTTTGCGTCTGGTCTGGGTCTCGGTTTGCGTCTGGTCTGGGTGGCCTCTTTGGGGGCAAGCCATGCACCCATGCGCAGCTGGGGAGGTTTGCGCGGAGCACAGAGGGCGTTAAGCAGAGAGGGCGTTACGGACGGGGCAGGGGTCTTGCGTGGCACAGTACGGCATGTCGCCCGTACTCGGCTTCGGCCAAGGGACGCATTCTTCCGCATCTTGCAGCAACAACGACGAGCTCACTTGCATGCATGTATTGCCTGCAATCATGGCGTGTTCGCCTGCACCGGCGCGACGACGCCGGCTGCAAACGGTCTGTTACCGGGTCGTCACGCGGCGCAATGCACGGCCTAGTTGCTTTGCTCTGAATACTAGCCAGTTTTAATCACCCAGCAGAAGAAATGGTTTTTTGCTCAGCATGGCCAACTCGTCCACGTCCAGGGCCCTAACCAAGGCCCAGCCTAAGTTGCAATGGACGATAAATATAGCTTATTATCGCAGCGCAGGACATCCAGCTCTGCCTTGTTCAAGGTCCCGACCGGTACGCCTCGGGCCCCTACGGGGGCGAGCAACCAGGCCTTCTTGGAGCCCTCACCGCCAGGTGAAGGCTTGCAGGGCCCCGACTGCGCCCAGCCGATAACCTCGCATACTTTGAAGCACAGCTCTCACAGCTGGCGGCGACCAGGCGGCAGCGCGTTGCGCGGCGCGCCCTCATCGCCATCGCTGGACGCCATGGAGCACCGGGCGTACTCATCGCAGCCCCCGCCCCAAGGCCGCGGCGGACGGCCTCCTGCAGAGCTGCAGTGGAGTGGTCACAGGGAAGCGTCGCAGCCTCGAGCTGCCGAGGAATGGCGGCCAGCACCGCTGCAGGCGGCAGAGCCGCGGTCGGGGACGCCGCAACACCCCCCGCCGGGCCCGGGGTGGGCCCTTCCACGACACGATCCCGCCGGCGCACCGCACCAGCGCCGGCATGCAGTTGCAGCGGCGGGCGCAGGCTCCGCCTTTGCCTTGCACTTGGCCGCCTGTCAGCCGATTCCCCAGCGGATGCCGCAAGTGCCGCCGGCGAGGGGCAGCGGCCCGATGCCGCCGCCGTCGCCGCGCGCCCCGCGGCCGCTCTCGGCCGGACGGGGCGACCAGGAGGGGCAGCTGGTACATGCGACCTTCCACGGCCGCGCCTACCTGCTCGCACCCATGATGCCAGGCCAGCCACGCGGCCGAGGCCCCGACCGCCAGCACGGCGCCGCGGCGCGGGAGCAACCTCCCCCGCTGCAGCTGCAGCCGCAGCAGAAGCCGCAGCGGCAGCATCAGCAGACGGCGCAGCGGTACGCGCCACAGCAGACGGTGCAGCATCACGCGCCACAGCAGACGACGCAGCAGTACGCGCCACAGCAGACGACGCAGCAGTACGCGCCGCAGCAGACGGCGCAGCAGTACGCGCCGCAGCAGACGACGCAGCAGTACGCGCCACAGCAGGAGCCGCAGCAGTACGCGCCACAGCAGACGACGCAGCAGTACGCGCCACAGCAGGAGCCGCAGCAGTACGCGCCACAGCAGACGGCGCAGCAGTACGCGCCGCAGCAGACGACGCAGCAGTACGCGCCACAGCAGAAGCCGCAGCAGTACGCGCCGCAGCAGACGGTGCAGCATCACGTGCCACAGCAGACGACGCAGCAGTACGCGCCGCAGCAGACGCCGCAGCAGTACGCGCCGCAGCAGACGCCGCAGCAGTACGCGCCACAGCAGACGCCGCAGCAGTACGCGCCACAGCAGATGCCGCAGCAGTACGCGCCGCAGCAGACGCCGCAGCAGTACGCGCGGCCGTCGCCTGCCCGGCCAGCATCCGCCGCTGCGCGCCCCGTGGCCGAGCGGCCGCTGGCTCCGCTGGCGGCAGCGCGGCCGGCTGCAGGCGCCCGCGAGGGTGCGCGCCAGGCCGCCTGGACCCTGGACTCGGCTGACGCCGACGCCGCTATGGCTTTCGAAGGCCTGCTCGGCCGGTTCGATCCCGCCGAGCGACCCAGTGTCGCCCAATTACAGGACCTGGTGACGGAGCTGCTGCACAAGCGACGCGGCGGCGGCGCGCCGGCGGCGCCCGCCAGTCCCGCAGACCGGACCGTCGACGCAGGAGGCGCCAGCGGCGCCGGCGCCGTGGCGGCAGAGCCGCAGCAGCGCCCGCAGCAGGGCCCGCAGCGGCCGGAGTGGCAGAGTGAGAAGGCGGCTCGGGCGGGGCCGCCGGCGGGCAGCGTACCGCCCGGCGAGGGTGCCGGTGCGAGGGCCCATGGCGCAAACGAGCTCCACCAGCTGGCGCAGCTCGCGGAGGCCCCACACCTGACTCCCAGTGTTGGTGCAGCCGGGCCACGTCAGCAGGGGGCGTCGTGCAGCAGCCCGCAGCGGCGGGCGCGTGAGCCGGAGCTGCCAGAGGCGGCGTGGGAGCCGGCGTCGGCAGCATGGGGCGGGCAGCTCGGCAGTGGCAACCTGGGCCAAGAGCAGGGGCCGCCGCTGGGCGTCATGCCGCTGGGCTCCGCGCATCAGGCCCGCCAGCTGCCGCAGCTGCGGCCTTCGAGACCGCCCGACGGAGGGGGGCCCTCGCCCCAGGAGCAGCCGGCTGTGGTGGCGGCCCAGCGGCAAGCACCCCAGCGCCACCGCACCACAGCATTCCTGCACCACGCGGCACCGGCCTCAGCCCAGGTGCAGCACCAGCTGCGAGGGGAGGCCGCTGCGTCCCTGCCGGCCGCCGCCCGTGAGCGCAGCCGCTCGGCTTCTGCATCAGCGGCGGCGGCAGCGCCGACCCAACAGGGACGCGTGGACATGTTCCGCACAGCTGCCCTCCCGCCCGCTCTGTGGGCCGGGAGCGCCCCCGCCGCCGCCGCCGACCGCCGTCACCTGGCCTGCTGCGAGGTCCCGGCCGCCAGGACAGAGTCGCCTGACAGGGACGAGGGCTTGCGGGGGCAGGGCGTCCTGGCCCCGGACGCTGACGCCTCCCGCCTGCGGCTGCAGCTGCAGCCCCTGCAGCCGCTCGGCTCGGGGCCACGCCGCGACCAGCCGCCACCGACTGTGGTCCGTCTCGCCACACACCCTCACCACGCGGCGCCCACCACCTCCCAGCAGCAGCAGCAGCAACAACAACAACAGCAACAACAACAGCAGCAGCAGCAACAACAACAACAGCAACAACAACAGCAGTGGCAGCAACAACAACAACAGCAACAACAACAACAACAGCAACAACAGCAACAGCAGCAGTGGCAGCAACAGCAACAGCAAACCCAACAGCAGCAGCATCCTCAACGCCAGCCGGCTGCTGCAGCGAGACAGCCAGTCGGCCCCGAGCCCAGCCAATGCCGGAGCTGGCAAGAGGGCCTCGTAGGCGCCGCCGTGTCGGCGGCGGCACCTGCGGCACAATGGCCACATCTGAGCCCCCGAGCCCCCGCCGCCCAGCCCTCCGCCGCTGCGCCACATCGCATCGCCACGACCACCACCGCAACGCCCGTTGCAGGCGCCGCCGTCGACGGCACGAACGCTGCATGTCGCGCGGAGCTCGCGCACCGGCCCGTGCCCGTGGCCGTGGCCGTGCCCGTGGCCGTGGCCGTGCCCGTGCCTCGCCGCATTACGATCGTGTGTGAGGAGGTGCGCCGCGCCCCAGAACCTCCGCCCCCTCACGGACCGCCCCAACGCAACCTCGGCCTCCTGGCCCTCGCCGCGGCCGGGCAGCAGTCGGAGCGCTGCGACGCTGACGCCAACCCCGCTCCGGCGCTGGATCACGGCCACGGAGCCCCAGCGACGCAGCCCGCTGGCGGCTGGGACGCCACCGCCTTGGCCATGCTGCTGGCCGACCTCACGGCGCGCGCGGAGCCCGCGCTCGCGGCTCAGGCGGGGTTGCGCCCGCCGCCTGCGGACGCGGCGCAGGCGGCGGAGGCGGCGACGGCGCTGGCGGCCATGGCGCGGCTGTACGACGAGGTGCGGCCCGTGGCGGCGGCGGCGGAGCGCGCCGTGCGCCACGGCGGCGCGGCGGCGCCGCCGCCCGCACCGCCGCCGTCCCGCGCGCTGGCGGAGGTGCTGGCGGCGCTGCTGCGGGCGGTGCGGCGGCGCTTCGCCGCCGAGGCGTCCGGCGGCCGCGGCGGCGTGGAGCCCTCCGCGGCGGTGGTCACCAAGCTGGTGCACGCGCTGTCGGTGCAAGTGCCGTCCGCCTGGCTGGAGGCGCCGGGCGCCCAGGCGCAGCGGTGCGCGGGCGAGCGGTGCGCAGCGCCGGAGTCCGAGCCGGTGTCGCTGTCGGCGCTGGCGCCCGGCGCGGTGGGCGGCTGCCTGTGGCCCTGGCTGGATGCGGCGGTGCGGCGGCAGTGGCTGCTGCCGCTGTGGCCGGAGCTGCTGCCGCAGGTGCGGGCGAGGGGGCGCCCCGGTGTGTGAGTGCCGTCGCATCCCGGTGTGTGAGTGCCGTCGCATCCCGGTGTGTGGGTGCACGCCCCAACCCAGTGTGGGTGCACGCCCCAACCCAGTGTGGGTGCACGCCCCAACCCAGTGTGGGTGCACGCCCCAACCCAGCCAGCCCGGGGCCCAGGCGCGCTGCCCACCGCGGCGCTGTGCCCATTCCTCGCCCCCGCCCGCAGGTGGCGCCGCTGCGCTCCGAGCCGGGCCTGCAGCCGCCCCCGCCGCCGCCGCCTCTGGGCCGGGTGGTGGCGGTGACGCAGTCGGGTGGGTGCCTGCGGCCGCCGCCAGGACCCCACGTGCCCGCCTGTCGGCCGTGACCCCCCACCCTGCGGCATGACCCTGGGTACTCCTACCCTGGTGCCGCCTAACCCCTGCGCCTGCTCCACTGGGACCAAGCCTCGCCAAGCCCGCCCGCCCGCCCGCCCCTGCTCTGGCCTCGCGCAGGCCGCCGCGGCCCCAAGCACCGCCAGGACGGCCGCCGCCAGCAGCAGGAGGAGGCGCAGCTGTGGCTCGCGCTGCCGCCGTCGCTGCCGCCGCATGGGCTCACACCGCAGCCCGCGCCGCAGCTGCCCGGCCTGCTGCCCGGGTTGGCGGCCGGCGAGGGCCCGCCGCGCAAGGCGCCGCCGCGCAGGCGGGTGCGGGTGCTGCGCGAGGGGCAGCTCAGCCTCGTCGTGTTCGGCACCGACGAGCGGCTGCTGTGGGCGCGGCGCGTGGGCTCCTTCATCCGGTGAGGGGCCTGATGAGGGGGGTTGGGGGTGGCGAGAGATGAGGCCGCGGGGGGCCTGAGGGCAGAGCACGTGCCTGGGAGTAGGCTGGCCGCGGACCGGGGCGTAGCGCTGGGCGGACGGGCAGCCGTTGTCGGGAGGGGCTCCGCGCTGTGTGGGCTAGGTGCTGTGTTGATGTGACGTGGCCCTGCCTCCCCCACGTGTGCCCCGCCTGCCGCCACCGCCAGGGCCATGCGCGGGGTGCTGGGGGACCGGTCACTGCGCAACAGGTGGGCCCCCGGGTGGTGTGGTGTGGGGATGGCTGCGGATACCGAAGGGCGGCCCCGCTCCAGCCTCCTCACGACCTGCCGTTTCCACGCTGGCACTTCTGTAGCCCGTGCTTGTCCGCTTTCCCCTGCCATCTTGTAGTTCGCCCCTTTCCTCGATCCCCCCCCCCCCCCCCCCCCCT